>APFE031187756.1:152296-184947 GCA_000404065.3 Pinus taeda
GAAATAAAAGAGGCTGTTGTGGTTGAAAAAGTTCTAAGATCTTTGTCCTCTAGATTTGAATCTAAAGTTTCTGCTATAGAAGAAAAGGAGAATCTACAAAACCTTAAAATGTCACAGCTGCAAGGAATTCTAACTGCTTATGAAATGAGGAAAGGAGGTCCATCAGACAGGACAGTAGCTGCCTTCAAGACTTTAGGCAAAGGAGAGTACTATGAGTCAGGACACGTGTCAGAAGAAGAAGAAGAATCAAATTTTGTTAGAAATCTTCAACGGGGTACTGTAATATTCATAGGTAAGTTACCTTTCAAATGTTTTGCTTGTGGAAGAGTAGGTCACTATGCTGCCAAATGTCCTCATAAGGATAAGATTGACAAGGGGAAGGAACCTGTTAGATGGAACAAGAGACAGAATAAGAAAAGCTATTACACTCATGAAGATAGTGATGGACTATCAAATAACGATGAAGATGAATGAGGTAATCACTATAAACTATTAATGGCCTTTGAAGATGATGATTACTTGGATGCTATAGATGTGGATGGTTTTTATGAAGAGATTTCTAGACTCAAAACATGTTTAGAAGAAAAGAATGTGATCATTGATACTCTGCAATTTTAGCTTGATGAAAAAGAAAAATTTCTTGAGAAGTTATAATGTGAAATTGTTGGCCTAAGAAAAGAAATTGAGAAAACAAAGGCCCTTAATCTTAAATTTGTTAAAGGATCTGAAACTCTAGATGAGATTATCAATGTGCAGCGTGCCCCTCTAATCAAGACAAGTCTGGGATATAATGGTGAAACATCTCAAGCTTCCACCTCCAAAAGTTATCTTGATGTAGCAAGAAGGAGTGAGCAAAAGCCTAGTAGAAATCATCAAGTAAATCAGGGACAGTCTTCATCAAGAACAAACAAAGACTATCAAGAAAATCGTGGGCAAGCTACCTTAAGGACAAACAGAAGCTACAACCAACCTCAGGTAAAATCTTCCCAATTTTCTTCAAGAATGGATGACAATCGAAACTACAATCAATTAGCTAGTAGATTTGATAATCGCAGAAGTTTCTTCAATGGCCAATGTTTCTCTTGCCATAACTTTGGTCACAAAGCAGCTCAATATGTTGCCTATAAGACAATCATGACTAGAGAAGTTCAAAAACAAAGAAGTATGACTGGGATTACGAAAAGGACCCATAACAACTTTTCGGCACTTGAAAATGAAATTGAATGTTTTATTTGTAATAACTTCGATCATGAAGATTCTGAATGCAGGAGCAGGTTTCAGCAGACAAAGGAACAAACCTCAAGCACCAGAACATGGAGAATAAAGGAACCACAACCAGAAAGATGTGGGATAGATTTTTATGCAGAAGGACAAGAAAATCTATGGTACATCGACAGTGGATGTTCGAAGCATATGACAGGTGATAAAGAAAAACTTGAATCATATACTACTTTAGAAAAGGGAAAGAAAGTTTCTTTTGGAAATGATACCCCTGCAGCCATAAAAGGAAAAGGCACTGCTCAGTTGAAAGAAAAGGTCAAAGCTGGAAATGTTTTGTATGTTCATGGCTTGAAGCATAATCTATTGAGTGTCAGTCAGATGTGCGATAATGGAACCGAGGTAATATTTCGATCAGATGGGTGTAGTGTTCGTGACCTTGATAAAGGAAGAACAATGATCAAAGGTAGAAGAACTCCAAATAATTTATACATATTTGAAGAAGGACAACAACAATGCTATTTGAGCAAAGATGATGAACACTGGTTATGGCACCGAAGGTTGGGGCATCTAAGCTTTTCAAAAATAAGGAAAGCATGCAAATACGAGGCAGTTCGTGGTCTTCCAGACATCAAAAAATTCCAGACAACACCATATGCAAATCATGTCAGTTTGGGAAGCAAACCAGAACTAAATTCCCTGAGAAGGAAGGATCAGCCAGCAGGCCTCTTGAGCTATTTCATACAGATGTATGTGGTCCATTCAGGAAAAGGTCACCTCGAGGAGAAGAATACCTTATATTATTCATCGATGACTTCTCCAGGATGGTTTGGCTAGGACTTATGAAGCACAAGGACGAAGCATTCGAAAAATTCCAATCCTTCAAAGCCTTGGTTGAAAATGAATCAGATTAAAAAATTAAATGTCTTAGGTCCGACAGAGGTGGGGAGTTTACCTCAAATGAATTTTTCGATTTCTATGAAGAGCATGGAATAAGAAGGGAATTCTCTACAGCTAGGACTCCTCAGCAAAATGGAGTGGTGGAAAGGATGAACAGAACAGTCCAACAAATGGCTCGTGCTATGCTTGATGAGTCTAGAACTCCCGCAACCTTCTGGGGTGAAGCTACATATGTTGTGGTTGTTATTCTCAACAAAACAAATGTCTGAGTGAATAGCACTCAAACTCCGCATGAGCTCTGGTATGGTGAGACTCCCTCGGTAAAGCATTTCAAAATTTTTGGGAGCAAATGCTATATTAAGAATACTGATGAACAGCTTGGCAAACTCGAACCTAGAGCAGATGAAGGCATTCTCCTTGGTTATTCTCCCTACAACAAAGCATATAAGTTTTATAATAAAAGACTTGGAAGAATTGTTGACAGCATTGATGTAGTGGTTGATGAAAAAGGATACATCCCTACGCAAGTAAATCATGAAGATATCGAAGAGGATGAAGACTACCCTCCAAATCAAACTGATGATGAAGAAGAGACCCATGAAGAAGAAACTCATGAGGAGCCAGAAGAATAGATAAGGATAGAAGAGAAGACTCCTTCTAGGTATGTTCAAAAGAATCATCCAGAATCACAAAATTTTGGGGGCAAAAGGAGGCTAGCATACAAACAAGAAGAACAATTGCAGAAGCTTCAAGCTATTTGGCATTGCTCTCCTCCACTGAACCACAAAATGTAAGAGAAGCTTGCAAAGATGAATGTTGGGTCAAGGTAATGGATGAAGAACTTGAACAAATCGAAAAGAAAAACACTTGGGAGTTGGTTCCTAGACCAAAAGATAAGAATGTCATAGGAACAAAATGAATCTTTAAGAACAAATTGAATGAAAATGGGGAAGTTATTAGAAACAAGGCCAGACTTGTTTGCGAAGGGTATGCTCAACAAGAAGGAATAGATTTTGAAGAAACTTTTGCTCCTGTTGCTAGACTTGAAGCCATCCGAATGTTTCTTTCTCTCTTAAGTTTTCAGAAGTTTAATGTATTTCAAATGGACGTGAAATCAGCCTTTTTGAATGGGGACTTAGAAGAAGAAGTGTACATTGAGAAACCAGATGGTTTCATTCTTGGGAATGATCCAAATCTTGTATGCAGACTAAAAAAGGCTCTCTATGGTCTTAAACAAGCTCCAAGGGCTCGGTACTATCGTTTGGACAAATATCTTCATCAACAAGGCTTTTCAAAAGGATCATCAGATAGCAATCCTTATATAAAAATTGAAAATGAAAAATTGCTAATACTTGTTGTGTATGTAGATGACATTATCTTTGGCAGCAATGAAGAAGCTATGAGTCAAAGCTTTGCCTTTGTGATGCAAAAAGAATTTGAAATGTCTTTGCTTGGAGAAATGACATACTTTCTTGGATTACAAATCCAAAAAAAAGAAGGCGGTATCTTCTTGTCTCAAACCAAGTACCTCAAGAAGATTCTGAAGAAGTATGGCATGGAAGATTCAAAACCAGTATGTACCCCTATGGTTACAGGATGCAGTCTCAGTGCAAATGATGAATCAGCAGCAGTGCATCAAACAACCTATAGATCCATGATTGGAAGTCTACTTTATTTCACAAGTACCCGACCAGATATCATGCATGCAGTGGGAATAGTTCGAAGATTTCAGGCAAATCCTAAGGAAACTCATCTTCAGGCAGTAAAAAGAATTTTCAATTATCTTCAAGGAACTCAAATCTATGGCTTATGGTATCCTAGAGATACAAATCTCACTCTTCATGCTTATACAGATGCAGATTGGGCTGGAAGTGTGGATGACAGAAAACACAAGTGGTGGTGCATTCTTTATGGGTTCAGATTAGTTCTTGGTTCAACAAGAAACAGAGTTTCGAATTTCTTTATCTACAGCTGAAGCGGATATGGTTGGAGCTGGATCTTGCTGGCACTCAACTCCTTTGGATGATGCAAACCTTGCAGGATTTTTCATATCACTTGTACACCACCTATCTCCATCTTATGTGATAATACAAGTGCAATCAACATTTCAAAGAACCCAGTCATGCATTCAAAGACCAAGCACATACCGATCAACTATCACTTTCTCCAGGAACAAGTGTTGGAACAAAAGATCAAATTAGAGTATGTTCCTTCTAAGGAACAAGTTGCTGATATTCTCACCAAACCACTGCCCAGGGAAACTTTTGAATATCTCAGACAGAAGCTGAGAGTAGTTGATGCATCATCTTGCTGTTAAACTTGTTTGTTTCAGAGAAAAAGGAGCGTACGCGTGTTTCCTGAGGAGGATCCGTGTACATACGCCGGCTGGTGTAGAGAAAGTCGCGTATATGTGGTTTGATGGATATCAGAAGGGACAGACTCTGGTTGGAATTTGTCTAATATGGGTCTGAAAGAGACCATCAGGTACTGGTTCAAGGGGAGCAGATAAACTTCTAATGATGCATTGTTGGCATTGTCTTAGAAGCTTGTGGTTCTTGTTCACAGTTGTTATTGGTGGAACAAGTGCAGAGGGAGAACAGAAGGAAATCATGGTTGCTGATCTGAATGATGATTGACAGATGCTGCTGCTTGGTGACTTTCATAAGTCTTGCTCTACATATTTCGTCTCTATGTCATGTATCTTTTTTTATGGTGTCAAGGTCATGTAACGGCCTATTTTGGTTTCCCAACTATGCCTGGGATGAAGATGTAATGTACTGTATGTATTGAGTCTTGTGGTGATAGGAAGGTCTTTTATAATATATATGTCATGGTTCGTCTTGAAGAACATCTTTTGCAGATCTTGCCTACAGTCAGGGGAGCAAGGTCAGCACAGCAGGGTAGAGATTTCAGCACGTACTCAGGGGGAGCATAACCCTTTGCCCTTGATGACAAAGGGGGAGAATGAAAGAGGATCTTGGTGTTGCCATCAAGTCCAAAGGGGGAGATTGTTGGCATTATGGCATAGGTTTGATGCTATGGCTCTGGTGTTGTCCTTGATGGCAACTCATCTTGGTGATAGATCTCAGTTCAGGCACTCAAAAAGAAGAAAAAGGCATATACGCAGTTTAATCTAGATGAAGACGCGTATACACGCGTGTTATATGTTACAAAAGTGTGTATATGTTGGGGAACTTACTCTTGGTCCATGGTAGTTAGTCCTTGGGATTTGAACCTATGGCTTTGGACCATGGTGTCTCATCAGATGTGTTGATCCCTAGTTTTGGGTTCATGGTATTGAAATGTTATGGTTTTGGACCATGGTATTGTGGAAGGTCTAAGACTATAAAAGAGGAAGGAGATCATGTGGCAAATGATCATCTGAATTATTATTGAATATCTAAAAAGTGGTAGATTTTAATGCTGGTAGTTGGGTTATGGTGCAGATCTGGATCTGAATAAAGGAGGAACCTTAGCGAAAAGAAGAAGGATAAGTTCTATTGATGGGTCATAATCTTTAAGCTTGAATGATAGTATCTTTATATGATTTTGGTATGTTTTATGTGGCGCTTGCTTGATCTATAACACTGATAATCTGGGTTAATTGGTGTTTTTGAATATCTGGAAGAGTGAATTATCCTTTATAGATCTGTACGCAGGTTCAGTGAAGCGAAGGCGCGTATACACGTTGGTTCAGTGAATTAAAACAGCGTATACGAAGGTTGTTCGAAACACAAAACCGTACGCACGCATGTTGCAGGTTATTGAAATAGCGTATATGCTTTAAGTTGTGATCTAGCTGCTTCTGTTTATTGATGCTATGTTATGGGTTCAGTGTTTGGTGTGTGGTTTCTGTTACTTTGTTTTGGGTACAGCTGTCAGAGAAGTATCTACTTGATTCAGATCTAATTGGTGGAAAGGAGATTGGTTGATTCTTGATGATTGATTGATGTTTATGGATCCACTCTAAAAATTTATGAAACGTGGTCCCTGTAAGAAAGAGAAGGTTGTAGCCTTTTGTAGGCCAGCACCTACGTACTAGTATCTTGGCTAGTGCAAGAGCTAAAGGGGGTTGTAGCTCCCTTCCAGGAGAAGTTGGGGAACGAGAGAGGGTTGTAGCTCTCTGCAGGTTGCAGCCTGCGTACTGGTAAAGGACTGCACTAGTACATTGTAAAAGAAGTTTCTAATTTAAAAAGAAGATAGAGACGAATTGCAGCAGGTGGTTTTCACCCACATTAGGTTTCCACCTTATATCTTGTGTTCTTGTGCGTGATTGTCCTTCTGTTCTGTTTTACTGTCTCTGGTTACTGGTTATTTGTTTCTGCAACACAGATTCACAATCATCACCCGAAAGATAAAGTAAATTAAAATCTTGTCTTATATACGCGGTTTTTCTTCTGCATAGATGCGTATATACGCGTGTTTAACTAACTGAAGTAGCGTATATCATTTGTTTTGAAAAAGGAATATTTGACATGATAACACTGATTCACCCCCCTCTCAGTATTATTTCCAACAATTGGGTTGCCATTCGAGCATCAACCCAGACCCTGTAGAAAAATAAAAATAATAAATAATAAATAACCAAATATAATAAATAATATATATAAATAAAAAACAGAATACAAAAGAAAACAAAAATTCAAAGTTGAAAAAAAAACACAAAATTTTTTAAAAATAATAACAAGTAATAAATCATAAAAAAAAAATAAAACATGAAAAAATAAATATAAAACTATATAAAAATAAAAAATAAAAAATACTAAAAATGTAAAAATAAACAAATTATTTGTAAAAAATAAATCTATAGACAAAATAAAAATAAAAAAATATGAAAAAACATGAGAACAATATTAAAAAAAAAGACGATTAAATAAATAAAATAAAATAAATAAACAAAACATTAAAAAACAATTATTTTTAAAGTTAAAAAAAATAAAGATAAAAACCTCATAATTTAAAATAAAATTAAATTTAAAAAAATAATTTAAAAAAACTGAAAATTAATAATAAAAAAATTTAAAATTAAAAAAAAAAAATAAAATGATAATAAAGAAGAAATAAAAATAAAAATAAAAAACAACAAAATTAAATTTAAAAATTAAAAATTAGAAAAAAAATAAAAAAAAATAGTTTGAAAATAATTTTAATTAAAAAAAAATCCAAAACACTTTGGCCCTGGGTAGCCTAGGTCAATTCCTAGAATCGACCTGGCCACCGAAGGCCACCACCAAGCGGCTAGGTTGATTCCAAGAATCAACCTAGGTCGCCCGACCTCGGGCCTAGCCGGGGCGGCACTGTGCAGTGGCAACCCAAGCCAGGCATGCGACCCCGCGTCTAACGCCCACGAGTCATCATTGCAAGTTGGCGAGTCAGGTGTGCCAACCGAGCACATTTAACTGACAAGTTGGCATGAGTCGTCATGGGCACATAGAGGCAAGACGAATTGGTCACATTTAATCAGTAAGTCGTGGGCACGCCCGCACAACAAGTTGAGCCAAACGAACGAGCCAAGGAGCGTGCACATGAAAGTCATGTGTAAAAATGGCTAAGAGTTGGCAAGGTTGGCAAGTTTATATGGGTGGGCGGTCCCACACATGGACGCCCCACACCATGGCCAGCATTATGAAAATGGCGAGTTAATGAAACGGAGGGTCAACTTGACAAAAGTCGAAGCCCCTACCAAAGGTTTGGCCACCATATATATTAGCAGTGGGATGGTGGATGAAACACAAGCGAAGTCTCCACTTCACCACCGTAAAGGAGTTCATGTGTTATGGGTGAACTACCCGAGTGGTGGAGTGAGGGATGAGCCCAACGGACAAGCAGAGCGCAGAAAAAAGTGAAGGGCGGACATCACGAGACCGTATTCGGGCTGAAGGAAGGTAACCATAGGTGAGGCAGACCAAACGGACGAGCCACAAGTCACCACACAGCCCAGGTAATAGAGTTGCAGTGGTGGCGGTAGGCTAAACGATGAGCGTGGAGGCATCAGGTAGGCAAACCCGTGGGTAGGGTGACCCGGTGCAGTGCGCCCACAACCAAATGACGATTCGGGGCAGGCACCCTCATGGGTAAGGAGACACGAGTTGGTGGCAAGTGCGCCTAGGCATGGTTGGAGAGTTCAGTGAAACTAGTGCACGGTGGATACATTGGGTAGCGATAAATGATAGACACAGATGTGTGTTTCATGCAGGCTTTCACGATGCAGCAGTTGGGTCGGTGAACCGGTCGAGCTGCACAACAACCTCCATTTGTAATTTTTATGAAACTCGGTCGAGCTAAGCTCCCAGGGAAAATTGTAAAAACAACAATACTATAAATATTACTTGCATACATTGCGTATCTCGTCTCTTGCATTGGTTTATGGTTATTAATGTATTCCGCACATTAATGGAAAAATATGTGAATGTTAGGCGTAGTCCATAAAATAACTTATAAATGAAAATGTTTAAGTGTTTAGCTGGTGCCGCACGTTGTGCAACTCATGAAAAAAGAATTAAGGGTGTGATAGATGGTATCAAAGGAAATTGAAGAGACTAGGTATGTATGCAGTATGAAGTTTTGAATAGAAAATCTTGAATTCACAATTTGGGGTTCCTGGACTTGGTGCTTCATGGCAAGACCATCCAAGCGTTGGTGGACATGGGTGCCACACATAATTTTAGGACTAGACATTTAGCGAAGGAAGTTGGGTTGCAGATTACCCCATCGGATGTGGAGGTCAAGGCAGTGAACTCAAGGGCTAAATTTGCTATATTGGCACACAAAGTGCCATTTCGAATCAAAGACTGATAGGGTCGGCTGTACTTCACAGTGATGGAGATGAACGACTTTGATATGATATTTGGGCAGGATTTATTGAAGGGAAATAGAGTGGTTATTGTTCCCTTCTACGATGAGATTATGCTAATTGGAGGATCACATACTTGAACTTTGCCTACTCATAAGCAAAGGAAGGAAGTCAAGGTGCAGCATGTTTCTGCACTGAGTTTGGAGAAGGCTATGCTGTAGTCAGATGTAGAGACATATGCAACAGTCATCATAGAAGTTGATAGCATTGATGGAGTGGGGACGCCTATTCTAGCTAAAATTTCTGAGGTGTTGGCCAAGTATGTGGATTTGATGCCCAATGAGCTACCAAAGAACTTCCACCAAGGCGTGCGATGCACCATAGCATTGAGCTAAAGCTAGGGAAGCAACCTCTAATGAAAGCTCCTTATCAGTTGTCGGGACTAGAGTTGGAGGAATTGAAATGATAGTTGAAGGAGTTCACTGATGCAGGTTTCATAAGGCCTTCAAGGTCCCCCTATATAGCTCCAATATTGTTCCAGCGAAAGAAAGATATGAATGAGCTACAGATGTGTTGTGATTATCATGCTCCCAACAAGCAAATGATAAAGAATAGGTATCCTTTTCCATTAGCTGCAGATTGCTTTAATAAGCTTGTGAAAGCCCGAGTCTTTTCCAAGCTAGATTTGAGGCATGGGTACTATCAAGTGCGGATAGCGGAAGGAGATGAGAGGAAGACCGCAATTGTGACAAGGTATGGGAGTTTTGAATTCCTTGTCATGCCTTTTGGGTTGTGTAATGCTCCTACTACATTTTTCACTACGATGAATGATGTACTGCATCCATACTTGGATTCGTTCATATTAGTATACTTGGACGACATCGTGGTGTACAGTGATAACATGGAGGATCATAATAAGCACTTGGCTTTGGTGTTTGAGGCACTGAAGAAGAGTTAGTCGTACTTGAAGAAGTCGAAGTGTATGTTTTCCCAGACCGATATTCCATTCCTTGGATATATTGTGGGTCAAGGGTACATATGGATGGAGCCGAAGAGGGTGAAGGCGATAGAGGATTGGGTTGAACCAAAGAATCTCTATGATATGAGGGTGTTTTTGGGAATGACCAACTACCAACGTAAGTTTGTAGAGGGGTACTCCAAAGTGACCTCATCACTAACATACCTTTTGAAAAAGGATAAGTGATGGAATTGGACAAAGATGCGTCAGATGACATTTAAACACTTGAAGAAGTGGATGGTTTTAGCACCGATACTAAAGTTACCTAACTTTGAGCGACCATTTGAGGTACACACAAATGCTTCAGATTTTGCAATAGGAGTTCTTATGCAAGATGGGCATCAAGTGGCATATGAAAGTCAGAAGATGCAGGATAGAGAATGAAGATATCCGGTTCATCAGAAGGAGATGACTATGATCATCCATTGTTTACAGGTATGGAGGCATTACTTGATTGGGAGGCCTTTTATTTTCAAGACCAACAACATTGCAGCGAGTTATTTTGCACCACAACCAAAGCTGTCAGTGAAGCAAGATCGTTGGCAGGACTTCTTGGCAGTGTTCGACATGACTATTGAGTATATGTCAGGTAGACTCAATGCAGTTGCAGATGCCCTTAGTAGGAAGGGACAATTAGCAGCATTGGAGGGGGAGGAAGACCATGAAGCATGAAGTAGGAGTCAAGTACAGATGACTAAGGAGATGCAAAATAAGCTCAAGGAGAGCATTGAGACTGATACTCATGTGAAAATAATTATGAAGCAGATAAAGGAGGGGAAGACACGAAAGTTTTTTCTCCAAGATGGACTCTTATTCTTTGGGAACCGACTCTATGTTCCAAATAAATCTAGACTTGGGAGACACCTTTTGAAGGAGTGTCATGATTCTCCATGGGTTGGCCACCCAGGGCAACATCATTCTTTGGTATTATTGGAGAGAGGATTCTTTTGGGAGAAGATGAGGGAGGATGTAGAGGAGTATGTGCACACATGTATTATTTGTCAGGAGGACAAATCAAACACCCAGAGGCAAGGAGGATTGTTACAGCCTTTACCGATTATAGAGATACCATGGATAAGTGTCTCGATGGACTTCATCACTCGGTTACTGCAGGTGCAGGGGTACAATGGGATTATGGTCATGGTTGATTGTTTTTCCATGTATGTTGTCTTCATTCCAATGAAGATACCTTGTGGAGCCGAGAATACTGTGGAGTTGTTCTTTAAGAACATAGTTAAGTATTGGGAGGTGTCATTGAGCATTGTGTCGGACCGAGATCCGCAATTCACAGGTAGGTTTTGGACCACATTGTTCAAGCTAGTCGAGACGTATTTGTTTATGAGTTCGAGTTACCATCCGCAGACAGATGGGTAGACTAAGCAAATCAATGCATTGTTGGAGGACTACTTGAGACATTATGTGACAACTAATTAGAAGAATTGGCCTGAACTCTTGGATGTAGCTTAGTTCAGTTACAACTTGCAGAAGAGTTCCAGAATAGAGTATAGTCCATTTGAGTTGGTGAATGGATAGTTGCCAGTTGCTCCTCATACCGTACTAATGAGAGGTTCCTTGAGGAGTCCTCATGCGAAGAAGTTTATGAAGGCATGGGATGAGACCTTGGAATTGGCATGGTTACGCTTGCACGAGGCTGCAAGGAGGATGAAGAAATGGGCAGATAAGTACAGGCAGGATGCACACTTTAGTGTGGGAGATATGGTTTTTCTCAGGATTACTGGAGATCAGTTTCAGCCATCGAAAGGGACTGCGAGATCTTTGACAAGGAAGTATGAGGGGCCATTTCAAGTTAAGAAGTGAGTGGGAGAAGTTTCCTATGAGTTGGAACTTCCACGCCACATGCATTCGAAACATCCTGTTTTCCATATCAGACAATTGAAGAAGTCTCGACTTAATGCAGAACATCCAGACAGGGTGAAGCTATCGAGGGGACCATTCATGATTGTTGACAGACCAAACCTTTTTTTGGAGAAGATCCTAGATCTTCAAATGACAAGACTTGGGAGTAACATGTGATGGGAATTTAGATGGAAGGATACACCAGAGGAGGATAGCTAGGAGACGGAGGACTCACTTTGGAGATGGAAGGAAAAGATTGTGAAGTATGAGAAGAAGCTACGAAGGATAGTTGGATTGCCGAGGACGAAAATGACTTTAGGTGGGGGAGTATGTAACACCAATGAGTCATCGTTGCGAGGGGGCAAGTCAGGCATGTCAACTAAGTGCGTTTAACTGACAAGTTGGCATGAGTCGGAATGGGCACACAGAGGTGAGATGAGTTGGTCACATTTAGCCGTCGAGTTGAGGGTTGGTCCGCACAACAAGTCGAGCCAAGGAGCACTCGCACAAAATTCATGTGTAAAAATGGCTAAGTGTTGGCGAGGTTGGAAAATTTATATGGGTGGGTGGTCCCACACATGGGCACCCCACACCATGGCTGACATTATGAAAATGGCGAGTTAACGAAACAAAGGGTTGGCTTGACAAAATTCGAAGCCCCTACCAAAGGTTGGGCCACCATCGGTGGGATGGTGGAAAAAACGCAAGTGAAGTCTCCACTTCACCACCACAAAGGAGTTCATGTGTTATGGGCATAATACCCGAGCGGTGGAATGAGGGATGAGCTCGTTGGATGGGTGGACCGCAGAAATAAGCGAAGGGCGGACAACGCAAGACCACAGGCCAGGTGAATGAAGGTAACAACAGGCAGGGTAGACCAAACGAACAAGCCGCAGGTCGCCACACAGCCGAGGTAATAGAGTTGCAGTGGTGACGGTAAGCTGAACGAAGAGTGTGGAGGTATCAGGTAGGAAAACCCATGGGTAGGGCGACCCAGGGTGGTGCACCTGCAGCCAAACGACAAGCCAGGGCAAGTGCACCCGTGGGTAAGGCAACACAAGCTGGTGGCAAGTGCGCCTAGGCATGGTTGGAGAGTTTGGTGGAACTCGTGCATGGTGGATACGTTGGGCAGTGATAAATGATAGACACGGTTGTGTGATTCAGGCAGGCTTGCATGGTGCAGTGGCCAGGTCAGTGGACTGGCCAAGCTACACAACAGCCTCCGTTTGTAAGTTTTATGAAACTCAATCAAGCTAAGCTCCCAAAGAAAATTGTAAAATCAACAATATTATAAATATTACTTGCATACATTGTGTATCTCGTCTCTTGCATTGGTTTATGGTTATTAAATTATTCTGCACATTAATAGAAAATATGTGAATGTTAGGCGTAGTCCGGAAAATAAATTAGAAATGAAAGTGTTTAAGTGTTTAGTCGGTGTCGCACGTTGTGCAACTTGTGAAAAAGGAGTTGGGGGTGTGACACCGCGGCCATGGCCAAGGGCGGCCTAGGTCGATTCCCAGAATCAACCTAGCTGCCGAGGGCGAATTTTTTTTTAATTAAAATTGTTTAAATATTTTTTTTAATTTGTTTTTTTTATCATTATTTTTAAATTAATTGTTTATTTTTCTATTTTAATTTTAATTTTTAATTTTTTTAATAATTTTTTTTTTAATAATAATAATATTATATATAATAACAATTATTATTATTATTATTATTATTTAAAAAACATCACATTTTTTAATTTTTTGTGTTATTTATTTTTTGTTTAAATTTTTTATTTTTACAACCTTTTTTTTTTCATTTTTATAGTTTTTTTGGGTCATTTTTATATTTGATTTTTTTATCATGTTTTTAAACTATTACTTTTTAATTATGCTTTACGTTTTGTTACTTGTTATTTTATTATATTTATTTTTAGTTTTTTATTTTTGTTTTTGAAAATTTTTTTGTTTTTTTTTTTTTTTTTTTTTTATCTTTATGGTTTATTTATTATTATTTATATAATTTTTTATATTTGGTTTTTTTGTCATTTTTTTATTTTATTTCTGTGGTTCATTATCGACATCAAAATCAATAACATTTTAAAAAAATGTCCATACTTAATACATTAAAAACTTTAAAGTGTAAAAAATAAGCCCTGTAAACAAAAATGGTCGATGTTGCATCAACACTTTTCAAATTCAGTATGAAAATCACTAACATTTAAAAAAAATATTCATACTTGATAGATAAAAAAATTAAAGTGTCAAAAATAAGCCCTCTAAAAAAATTTGTTGATGTTGCATCAACATTTTTTAAGATAAGAACGAAAATCACTGACATTTAAAAAAAAATGTTACATAAGAAAATTTAAAGTGTCAAAAATATACTCCAAAAAAAAAAAAAGTTTATTTTGAATAACTACTTTTTAAAATCGGGTGTTTTTTTTGCTACCTTAAAAAAGTGGGTACTAGGTAATTTTCTCATTTGGTAGGTAACTATGTTACACATGTAACCAAAAAAATAAAACTTAGGTATCTTGTACTTATCTAAGAATCACTAAGAACCATTGTTCCCTCATGTCATTTGTTGCATTACCATCTATTAGACCATATATACATGATCCATTCATTTACAAATAAAAAAACGCTAAGAGCCATACATAGCTATTGTCATAAAACACGTGTATAACCAACATAATAACAACAAAAATACTCATGAAAGTACAACCATATGGACCACATATAATCCATCAAAATTCTCATAAAAATACAAGGAGAAATAACCTTTCATTAATGATGCAAAAACCAAACCTGAGATGAGACTTCCATGTTCCACCTACCATAGAATTGCTGAGCCAAATCTATCTTCAACCATTCACCCCCGTGCCATATTCCAAGGATTAATGTGGGGCTCAAACCAAATGAACCAACTAGGGTATGTCGACGCTAAACCACCTCACCCTCATCAATAAAAACCAAGCTTTACCATAATCCATCCCGGATCACTAAGCCAACACAATGAACACATCATAACATGCTTTACTATGATTTCCACCTGATCATTAGACCAAACAAGCATGGATGTCACCGTATTTCTCCACCTACACCATGAGGAATTTTCCTACCTCCTAGTCTCTCAGGATTTACCACAATCCAAACCCAGATCACTAGGCCCTAAACCGAGACCCAGCCTCTCAAGCTTTACCGCAATCCACACTAGATCACTAGGCCCTGAATCAAGACCCTAGTCTCTCAGGCTTTACTGCAATCCACACCGGATCACTAATCCCTAAACTGAGACCCACTCTCTAGGATTTAGCACATATCCCATCCTGGGATTACTAGGCCCAACGAAGAGAAAACCACATCTTGGCTTTACTGTATATCCTACCATTCACCGACAAGAATTCCTGGGCCATTTGAGGTAACACAAAATCCAGCTTTACTGCAACCCACAGTCTAGTTCAAGGGTTACTAGGCCATGTGTTCTATGATTTCGGAGATCCACCTTGCGTAACTTCGAATCCATTAGGAAGTCTAGCTCAACCAAAATATGAGAACCCCATGACACCATGGCTATCTGGAAATGGCAAGGCTAGGATGAAAACATTGTTACACCTGGCAAAACCCATGCCATAACAACAAAAGAACCACATGCAATACCATGCATGCCAAATCTAGCAAGGAAAATACACATGCAAATCAATACTTGCAAAGAATCATGTTGTAGCTACTTGATCATGTTCTTCCTTGCTTGCTCCTTCTTTCCTCTTGCCTTCTTTGCCTTTCTTGATCCCAAGTATAACCAAAGATAAAACTTAACACTAACTAAGAGCTTGCCAACTAATTCTTACAAGCCTTTTTATTAATGAGTCCTTTATTTTCTTCATTTTCCATTATTTTCCTTCAATTTCCTCCTCACATGTAACCTATGACCTTTCACCTCATTTTTCTCCTAATTTCCATTATTTTCATAAATAAATTCCAAATAAATTTTTCATGCCTTTCGAAAGCCATTGTCATTGCCTTTCCCAATTTCTTTAGCCATAAACAACCAAATGAACACCCACACCAGGATGTCCTGCCCAACATTCAACTTGGAATATGTGTCCCATTAACTGTGGCCTTTTATATTTTTAAGTGAGTTTTTAACTAGGGTTGTTACAAAACCCTCCCCCTAGGGGAACACTGTTGTCGATGTTAAACCACACCAAGACCTCAACAAAAATTATTGAAAAGCAAACATACTACCCATTGTGCTTTATAACTTAGCTCGTTTTTGTATTTACAATGAAAGACCTGCTCAAAAGAAAAACATCATGACAACATGACAATATAATAACCATACCACGTACCGGAGCTTTATAGCACAACTCATTATAGTATCTACAATAAACACATATACCTATATGCACATTTACTAAACCAACAAATAAAAGGATACTATGCATGTATCAATCAACAAGGGAATCCATACGATCACACCCCCACCCTCAAAAGTAATACCAGGATTCACCTTCTTCCCAAGAAGTCCAGAATCCACTGCCATAGTCAAAGCTTCATCCAATTCTAGCGCTATAATCCTATGCCACTTGTCCCCTCAGTGAACAGTTACCATCTCATTGTTCCAGGGCACACTCCCAATCTGTATATGATTCCATCTGGCAATGCTAATGACCAAAACCAATATATCCACGACCTTCCCTTCTTTGCTACACAGTCCCTTGGGAAAGCCAATTACCCCCTTTCGTGTAGTCACTCACGTTCCAAGTTCCCCAACATCCCCTATCCTGGGCAATCGATCCCTTGGAAAGGATTCCTTGCATTAGAATATACAGAAACCAAGGCATATATTGCGTTAAAACCATCATACCAGTCATAGTATGCTCATGGAAATCAATGGACACTATTGGGTACCAGTGTCCCACAATGGCCCTACTCCTGAAGTACTGTACCAACATATTGTTGCATGTTCCAATTTATTTTTCTGTTGCTACCAATTTTTGCAGTCGATTTCAACCACCCAACCAAGCATGTTCATGGATTCTTATTCCAAGCACATAATTTCCATTAGATTCAAATAAATTGAAATAACCTCAAATCATACCTCATTGACATTTCGTCAATAAGGTACACTTGCAATCTTGTTTTCTTCTTGTCACAAGTCAAACTAACTGTTTGATCAAAAAATCATGTATAAACATATCACATCTATTTAGATCAAAACACAATTGTCATAGATCAACATCATAAAGCACATGTAACCATCATAAACCAAAATCACAGATCACATATAATCATCATATACCATAGTCATAAATCAAATGCATAATAAAACTAAAATAAAATGTCAATACTTATCCTTTCATCAATCCTTAACTTCTACCTTTTTCTTTCTTTTGTACACACTTCGGATCGATTGCCCCACAAGACAAATACCCAGTGCCTTCTCCTCAATCATGTGCACATACACATAGTGTGAATCAAACACATACAACTACACACGTCATACAACACCATGCAATAAATGCATCTACACCAATACCATATGTACCACATGTACATAGTACCACCTGTACATTGCAACCACTTGCACAACATGTGCACATCACATGTACTCAACACCACTTGCATAATGTCTACACAATGCCACATGTACACTGCACCACTATACAATGTGTACACAATGCCACATGTACATCGTACCACGCAAATGACATGTACATGATACCACATGTACACAACATCACATGCACGACATGTACACAACACCACCTGTAAACAACACCATTTGTACCACATGTACACAACACTACATGCACACAACACCACTTGTACAATTATGCACAAAACAATATGCGTACATATCACCACATGTACAACATGCACGCAACGCCACATGTACGTAACACTACATATCCAACATGTACATAGCATAATTTGTGCACAACACCACATATCCAATATGCACAGAGCACCATATGCACACAACGCCGCATATACATCATGCATACAGTAAAATATGTACATAGCACTGCATGCCCAACATCTACATGGCACCATCTATACCTAGCACTACATATACCACACAACACTACATGCACATAATATCATGTATGCAACATGTACACAGTAATAGTACCACGCAATCAAATCCACATTGTCTTTACCAAGCAACCTTAATTCCAGTGTCTCATCCATGCTTGTCCCAACATGTCATGGACCACACTTCTTTCATTTCGTTGTTGCATCCATCGGAATAACCTTTCGATAACATAAGCATAGGCATAATACAAGCGTACAATATAAATTCATATTCACGCGATACTAACTACTACTCTTCCCACTTGATTCCCCATAGCCAAGAACCTCTTCCTATCATTCACTCGCGTAAGCAATCATTCCTCCACAAGGATGATTCCTGATGCTATCAAATAGTGACATAGATACATGGATACATACATACATACATATACATAAACATTAGCATAAACAATCATGATCCTGTCAGACAATGACATTCATACACACATACATGTATACATATAAACATCAACATAATCATGATCACATCATAGCTACCAGAATCACAAGGCCTAGGTTAAGAGAGCTTCGTTATTTGTGCATAGAATGTACAACATTGAGAAAAATCATTCCCAAAATAGTCAGGGCATCCGACACCTCAAATCCATTTACTTTACCTTTTATGGTTACCCTTGTCATGTTTGTACTGCCACCGTACATTTACCACAGTGGATCCAACCCGTCCAACCGACTGTCATAGTCTTACTCGAGCTTACTCGAGCTTCATTCATGTCTTACATTACCTATTGGATACCACACAACTCTCCCCAAGCTCCATCAACTTTACTCTTTCCCAACCAATTCCCAAGACTCAAAACATAAAAGGAAAGCCAAGAAAAAACAAGAAGAAAATCATGAAAACCAATAACAACAATACAACACCACAACCAAAGTGGCAAGGCCTTGCACCAAACAAAACAAAACCACAATAAATCATAACAAATCACCAAAATACCAAAACTACAATACTAAAAATAGACACCATGACTCGATCCCCATGGTTCCCAGGGAAAACTCAACCTAAGCCTTCTTCAAGATTTCATGGCAACCTCTCTTTCCATGAAACTCCTTGCATCATGTTGTCATTAACACATAATTATTAGTGCATAAATAAACATAACAATACACCGGTTACCTCATTTTTTGTTCCAAGCACGTTTCCTTGCAACTAAACACGTCCATGTCATCTCTCAAGGGACTCTGATTCCCTTGACAAATCCACTTGTAACTAGATATTAGCTAATATACTTGTCAATTACATGTTCATGAATATAACACATATTCACATGATGTCAGAAAAAATCAAGATTAAGAAGAATTCATGTATGCGAAGTATTCATTCGTTTGGAATTAGGGTTTTCAAACATAGCCAAAGGAATTCTTACCCAATTCCTTTCTTCTACCTTTTTACTTTTTTGGAATCGAGGCTTACTATGTGTTGTCACATCATCCAAATGTTAGTTATCTAAACACATCAACTATTACCTTGTTATGCTAATACCAAGCATGTTTCCTACAACTATTCACACGTGTCAACCACATGCTCCAAATATCAAGAAAATCATACTTATAAAGTTGAAATCAACCCTTACCAAGACTAACAGTCATGTAATAATCCATAGTCAACTCATAGCCATTAGACATAATGCTACCACTGTCACCTATTTACACTCAAGCACATATCAACTATCTCAACACATATGTGTTAGAACAATCATCTTAAAACAAGATCATTTGAACACATACTCATATTATGCAATTCATCGAACATTCAACCAACTTGCAAACACACCATGTTAAATAAATAAACTAGACGACATAATAGACACCAAACACTTGAACACAAAATAGATGACATAATCAAACAATCAAGCACCAAGTGTATGATATAATCGAACTCGTACCTCAATGTATCTCAGGGGAGGAAATCTTGTCTGCACAATCAATCTAGTTAGCATGATATATAACTTCTCAACACATCAGATCAAACATAAATAAGGTCATGATATCCATAATAGTCACTAAAACTCATAAACAATTATCATTCATACATAATAATCACATATGCACAGTCAGTCTAGATTAGCATGACATAATATTACAACATATTAACTCATACTTGAATGTCATAATCCTAACCATTTGCATCGAACAATCCAACTTAGTATGATACATATGACATCAAGATCTCAATGTAATAACCCTAATCACCAAGTCACTGGAATATAACAACAATAAGCTATATATCATGCCAATCAACAACATATAACCTAAGCATCTAGTTATGTAACATAAAAAAAAATAACAATGCATATGACCACAAGTTAGTATCATTCATGACTATCTGACACATGCATATGACTACACTAATCAACTATCATCCATCATGTACGTAATCATAACATCAAAAGACATGTACATAAGCCTAATTCATATAAAAATCCTTAACTTACTTACCTGCATGCCCAACATGCAAACCTATATGATGATGTGCTCTTATCCCAAAGTCTAATGTTGCAACCTCATTATGATGATTTGCATCTCCTACTCTATCTCATCCAACACATTAGCATCATAACAACCAATAACATCATGATAACCTAAATTGCATAGCATGACTTCACAAGGCATGTTTGACCTACATTTCATGCATAAATATGACAAGGATCATGCATTCATAACAACTACATATAGACATGTAATACATGAGTATGGAACCGTATACACATCATTCTAGCTAGAGTCCAGTCATCAAATATGACCATATAAACTTCAAAAACCATGAACCATGCATGATAACAATCATTACTCCATTGTACACATTGCCACATGCATAAGCAATGCCTAATCAACTACACATATGCATGAACACATATAGTCGAGCATAAGTGATCAATTCTTGTAACCAACCTACAAGACTAATACATGTAATCAAGCATACAAAAATGAAACTTAAGATACAAGGATGTAACCAAGCGACATATAGAAACATGTAACCAATCATATACTCTTGATGATGCATTCCACAAAATCAACACCAAATTCCACATGACAACATCACTACAAACATGATCAACATTATGCAAATGCAACAACGCATGGAATGGAAGTGTAAGAGACACATATGAAACCGACATGCATGCATGCCCAACACATAGCCCATCCTGTTTGACGAATGAACCATCCTTTGATACCACTCTATAACATCCTCCTCCCACATCTACCCAAGCAACCGACGAGCCAGGGTAAACATGCGATCAGAGGCCACTGTGATATGATTTGACCTCCTAAGTCACGTTAAGGAAGTGGAACCAACAAAAACACACCATAAAAACATTCAACATCAACTTTACGACCCTTAGGAACCAATCGAACACTTCAGACAACTTTCCCTTGGGTCCCACTAAACTTTTGGACAACTTAAGCCTCAATCGCTCTCATGCTATAGGCATGACAGTGTCCAGAAACCCAGAGTCATTCTCACAAGCTTTCCTACTATCGTCCAAAGACTCATTTAGTCAGTGCTATGCAGTGTCCCAGGGATTTGAGCCACTTTTGCAAGCCCAACACTCAAAATGAAATGATAACTTAGGAGATTTTAAATAATAGGGAAACAATGATGCAAAAATAAGAAGTTAAACAAGACCTTAATCAGACCCCTACTAGCCATGATAGGCATCTTGTCAAATAGGTCGAAAGCATGTAATCTACAAGTGTAACTAATAGAATTAACCATAAGGATCTTGTACTTATCTGAGAATGGCTACGAACCATTGTTCCCTCATGTCATTTTCTGCATTACCATCTATTATACCATAGATACATTATCCATTCATTTACAAATAAAAACATGTTGAGAGCCATAGATAACTGCTATCATAAAACACACATATAACCAGAATAATAACAAAAAAATACTCATGATAGTACAACCATATGGAGCACAGATAATCCATCAAAATTCTCATAGAAATACAAGGAGAAATAACCTCTCATTAATGATGAAAAAACCAAACTCGATATGGGACTTCCACGTTCCACCAAACCATAGAATGGCTGAGCCAAATATCTCTTTAGCCATTCACCCCTATGCCATATTCCAAGCATGAATGTAGGACTCAAACCAAAATAACCAACCAGGGTATACTGAGGCTAAAACACCTCACCTTCATCAATAGAAACCAAGATTTACCGAAATCCATCCCAGATCACTAGACCAACATAATGAACACATCATAATAAGCTTTATTGTGATCTCCACCTGATCACTAGGCCAAACAAGCATGGATGACATCGAATTTCTCCACCTACACCATGAGGAAGTTTCCTGCCTCCTATTTTCTCAAGCTTTACCATAATCCAAACCTAGATCACTAGACCCTAAACCGAGACGCGGTTCTCTCAGGATTTACCACAATCCACACCATATTACTAGGCCTTAAACTGAGACCCCAATATCTCAAGCTTTACTGCAATCCACACCGAATCACTAGGCCCTAAACCGAGACCCACTCTCCAGGCTTTACCACATATCCCATCCCGAGATTACTAGGCCAAAATGAGAGAAAACTACCTCTTAGCTTTACCATATATCCTGCCATTAACCAGCAAATATTCCTAGGCCATATGGGGCAACACAAAATCTGGCTTTACCACAATCCACAGTATGGTTCAAGGGCTAATAGTCCATGTTTTCTATCATTTCAGAGATCCACCTCACTCAGCTTCAAATCCATTTGACAATCCAGATCAGCCAAAACATGACAACCCCATCATACCATGGCTATCTAGAAATGGAAAGGCTAGGCTAAAAACATTGTTACATCTGGAAAAACCCATGCCATAACAAAATAAGTACCACATGAAATACCATGCATGCAAAATCTAGAAAGGAAAATACACATGCAAATCAATACCTACAAAGAATCATATTGTAGCTGCTTGATCCTGCTCTTCCTTGGTTGCTCCTTCCTTCCTCTTGCCTTATTTTCCTTTCTTGATCCCATGCATAACCAAAGCAAAAGCTTAGCACTAACTGATCTTGGTTTGGGTGTGACAAAGGACCCTTCCAAGACCTTTTAATTTCGTGATGTGTTAGATTTCATTTTTAAAAGAACATAAATGAATACATGTGCATGTTGTAAAGAAGAGAAACATGTCAATCATCAACACATGAAAACATAAGCCATTGATAATGGAGTTCGTCCAGGAGGGACTGCTTCTCCAGGCCCCCGTGTCAAGATGGTGTAGGCCGCTGCATTAAGTTTTGTCAATAGTGATGATGTACATAAGAGGTGATGTCACTATCATACAAGGAAAATGCCTTCATGCAGGAGTGGCTCCAAGAGATGTTCCACTACAAGAACTCTCAGTCAAAAGACTCTTATTAGTATGACACAAAACTTGTGCATGATGATCATCCCACCAACATGGCATAAAAGGAATCTCAATGCAAACATGCATGGTGGCCACATGAGTATCCCATCAACATACAAAAAAGGGATCTCAAAACACAACATGACGAATCATGAAAACAAGTATATCACACATATGATTCCACGTCACATCACGCAAGAATAATGCCAACAAGTAAGAAACAAGATCCCACATCGAGCATCAAACAGGGATCTATGCAGCATAATGCATAGCAAAAGAATCACATGAGCACACTACATATACCTCACATCCAGGGGCCATCTGAAGAAGCAGATGTCAAACTGCTGAAGCTGTTTCGACGATTAATCTCATGGCATCGAATCACATGAAAATGGTTGCTCACACATGAATGCTGACACCTACACTCCACTTTGAAAAGTGGCCAAGAAATTAAATGATCAAATGGAAAATATGAACATACCATCAGATTTGTGGTGTCGAATAGTGCAAAACCGACTGTCAAATTTCTAAATTCTGAGAAAGTAGAATTCTAGGGCTTAAGGAATCTTTTAGATTCCCCTAGATTCCTCAAAGATTCCCTCCTCCGGTTCCTCTATAGATTGGATACTCAAATCAGGAAACTGACTGGGCCATTGGGTTCGTGTTGCCGAGAGGTGTAAGATCGACATAAATTTTGTCCAATTTGGACACTACAAAAAATTCACCCTCTTGGAAATTTTACTCAGTCATGGTTCCACCTGCATTAAAAATTAATAAAAAAAAAATTGTCTCATTTTCCATGCCCGCTCCTAGTTCCTCCATCTAACACAACACACTGTGCAAATGAGTGTTTATATTAAATCCCAAGTGGATTAACCCATGTGGGGTTGGTTGGCGCAATGGTAAAGTTAGGCATTAGTTGAGGAGGGGTCAGGTGGTCAAATCCCGCCCCTCCTATTTTAATTCATTTTTACAACTGCAAACATTATAGTTGGGGTTCGAGTCTGCATTGGGCAGCCCACCCCCATAATCCTCTATTTCATTAGCACATTGAATGCATTTAATGGGCACATATAAGTTATGTTCGTTTATATGGTGCGTTGTTCATGGTACATGGTACGTTGGTGTCATGGTCTGTTGGTGGCGAATGACATGAGGCCGCTCGATGGGGGCGAGCCCACGTGGGTTGGGTAGGTTAGATCCCCACTGACCATGCACTCCATACATGGCACTTGGTTAAAGGTTGGGGGTGTGGGCCGGGTCCACTGGAGGTGGCTCATGCCCGCCCTATATATCTTTGTTTATCGTTGTGTAATGGGTACAGTTGGACCGGCGGGGTCATGGCCATTGGTCCTTCCAATTATTTACTTTTGTTTATATGGTATTGGGGTGGCGTGGTTGGTGGCTCGCCACCACATTTTTTTATTTTTATTTTAATAATACAAGGCCATTTTTAAATATTCGGATTTTAGGCCAAAGGAGACAAACTAATCAAGCCACAAATTTGTATGGAATCTGGTCCAGGTTGGCCGGAATCTAGTGGCCGGATTTGGTCCAAATTGTGGCCTCCTTAAGCCTGTCGAGTCACCAAAGTCAACCTAAAATTTTACTGCTTCTAACTTTCACATACGGACTCAGTTGACGAACTGTTCACACCATCGCGATCAGGATGACGAGATCTACGCTTTTGTCCTAATTCGAAATCATTCTGATCACTTTGATTTTTGAGCTTTCATAAGCCCTCTTTGTCTTGTGTGTCTCTCTAGAGCCACCTAGATCAATCCTCCCCAGTGAGGAGCTTTTGGTCCTCCAAAAGCATGAAAAATAACCTACAACTTCTCTGTACCTTATCTGCCTCACAAGCGTACTAAAAGGCCTTGCTTCCATATCCTTCACCTTTGTTCTTTAGAGCCTTAAGTGATGAGCCGACACCTACAATCTATGCAGCCTGTAGTACATTGTTTTGCAAACTACATGCTTGACTTTCATGACCAACTAATGACCCAAGCATCCCACACTTGCCACGATTTTATAACATATACTCGGTGGTCAAGTTTACATTAGGATGGACATAATACCCCAACTATGAACACAAGGCCAACATATCATTATTGCTTCAACAAGTGATGGAAAACGTATCATCACTACAACACATGATTTACAAAAGTAAGGCCAAACACTATTGTTCCCTTGAAAAGTGATGGAAACACGACATCATTTCACAGTTTATTATGCGACACAAAATAAGACCAGACATCATTGTTGCTCAACAAGTGATGGAAACACATCATCCCTTTTACATTTTAAAATGCAACAAATGATGTACAAAATCACGAACATGAAATGCTATCATATCTAGAAACCATTTTTCACTTATCAAGGTGAATAGGTTGCCTCCTTGTGGTGTTTTTCTTGTCAAACAATTGCTTCATCAGGTTCATGCACCGACACTTTGTCTTTAAGGTGCTACTCTAGATGGAGCCTCCAACAAGTGGCTCTTTGATGGCCACTTCTATCGCAATGACTACAATAGGTTTTCTTCCTTCAAATCAAATTAACATGTTTCTTTTCCTTCTATTGAGGGGGTTTTTCATGCCTCATCCTTTTGTGTGTTGCCATTCTTTTCCAACACTTAGAAAATGTATGGTTATGTAATCCACAAAAGGTACATGTTTTTCGATGCCATGTTTTACGCTCATCATTAACAACATGATTTAATCAAAATGAACATTCGAATGTCGAGAGTGGTTATACCTTTAATTTCCATCTCTGGTGTAAGTATGGCGATGAGAGCTAGCCTCAGATCTTTCCTTGCAATGGAAATTGCCATGGGATGATGTGGATGTTTTCCCATCATTCTCTTTCCTCGATGATTTCGAGGATGTCTCGGAAGATTCTGACAACTTCGAGAATTATCCCTCGGTGCATCTCAAGCCTGCAAATTGAGGTCTCTACACAACCTCCAATGGTTGAGTTATGCCTTAGTTATTAACACCAAGTTCTTTTTCCTCCTCGTGCCTCATCCTGGTAAAGAGCCTCATGTTTGTCCCTGTAATTGGGATCTGCACATCTCCAACAGAATACTATTTGAAGACAAAGCCGAAAGGAAATCAACATATTTTACCTCCTCTGTCGATTTGGAAAGAACTGATGAGGGCTTACCATCATCTGTTGTTGGTGGTTTGCTAGTTGTCTCGGTGCATTCCCCAACTTCTTTTCTGATATACCCAAGTCCTGTTTGACAAGGTAATTCCTCTAATTTGGTGGGGTTGAAAATGCCTTGGCCATTAACGCCCAATCCTTTCCCTTCATACCCCATTTTATTCAACAATTTGGAGCCAATTCCTATGGTATGATTTTCAAAAATAGTGAAATCATCATCATGACACAAACATGACTTCAAAGAATCACATTTTACCTCACATGGGTCATGCTACAGCTTTTCCAAGGCCTTGTCCTTAGCTTGCAGCTGTCATAGCAAACTATGTTTCTCCTTTTTCTCTTCATGTAGAAGTGTCTTCAATTCAGCGTTCTCCGTTTGAAGTTTTTGGTTGATGTGCTTCAGTTCTTCTAGGGCCTTTTCCATGGCTTGCAAGTAAAGCTGCAATCGCTCCTTTTCCTCTGTCTCTTTTTGTAGATTTTAATACATTATTTCCACTTTTTTGGAAATTTTTAGCATGGTCTCATACATCACTTTTTCATCCTCTATCACTGCACTTTCCATTATTCACGCTTGCAATTCACATCCACACAAAGACCGCTCTGATACCACTTGATCTAGGTCCGGGTGTGACAAAGGACCCTTCCAATACCTTTTACTTTCGTGATGTGTTAGATTGAATTTTTAAAAGAACATAAATGAATACATGTGCATGTTGTAAAGAAGAGGAACATGTAAATCATCATCACATGAAAACATAAGCTGTTGATAATGGAGTTCATCCAGGAGGGGCTACGTCTCCAAGCCCCAGTGTCAAGATGGTGTAGGCTGCTACATTAAGTGTCCTCAATAATGATGATGTACATAAGAGGTGATGTCGCTATCATACAAGGAAAATTCCCTCATGCAAGAGTGGCTCCAAGAGATGTTCCACTACAAGAACTCTTGGTCAAAAGACTCCTATCAGTATGACACAAAACTCATACATGATGATAATCCCGCCAACATGGCATAAAAGGGATATCAATGCAAATATGGATGGCGACCACATGAGTATCCCATCAACATAAAACAAAGGGATCTCAAAACACAACATGATGAATCATGACAACAATTACATCACAGAGATGATTCTGCATCACATCAAGCAGGAATCATGCCAACAAGTAAGAAGCAAGATCCCACATCGAGCATCAAACAGGGATTTGTGCAACACAATGCATAGCAAAAACAACACATGAACACACTGCATATACCTCACATCCAGGGGCCATCTGAAGTAGTATATGTCAAGCTGTTGAAGCTATTCAAACTATCGATCTCACGACATCAAATCGCATGAAAATGGTTGCTCACACATGAACGCTGACACCTGCACTCCACTTTGAAAAGTGGCCAAGAAATGAAATGAGCAAATGGAAAATTTGAACACACCATCCAATTTTTGGCATCGAATAGTGCAAAATTGACTATCAAATTTTTGAATTCTGAGAAAGCAGACTTCTGGGACTTAAGGAATCTTTTAGATTCCCCCTAGATTCCTCAAAGATTTCCTCCTCTGGGTCCTCTGCAGATCGGCTTCTCAGATCATGAAACTAACTGCGCCATTGAGTTCGTGTCGCCGAGAGGTGTAAGATCGACATAAAGTTTGTCCAATTTGGACACTGCAAAAATTTCACCCTCCTAGAAATTTCGCTCAGTCATGGTTCCACCAACATAAAAAAATTAATAAAAAAAACTATCTTCCTCATTTTTCGTGCCCACTCCTAGTTCCTCCATATAACATGGTGCATTATGAAAATGAGTGTTTATATTAAATCCTAAGTGGATTAACCCATGTGGGATTGGTTGGCGCAATGGTGAAGTTAGACATTAGTTGAGGAGGGGTCAGGTGATCAAACCCTGCCCCTCCTATTTTAATTCATTTTTACAACTGAAAACATTATGGTTGGGGGTTGGGTCTGCATTCGGTGGCTCGCCCCCATAATCCTCTGTTTCATTGGCGCATTGAATGCATTTAATTGGCGCATATAAGTTATGTCCGTTTCTATGGTGCGATGTTCATGGTACATGGTATGTTGGTACCGTGGTTTGTTGGTGGTGAATGACATGAGGCCGCCCAATGGGGGCCAACCCACGTGGCCCAGGCGGGTTTGATCCTCGCCAGCCTCGCACTCCATGCATGGCACTTGGTTAAAGGTTGGGAGGTGTGGGCCGGGTCCACTGGAGGTGGCCCATACCCACCTCATATATATTTGTTTATCGTTGTGTAACAGGTGTGGTTGGACTGGCGGGGTCATGGTCGTCAGTCCTTCCAATTATTTATTTTTGTTTACATGGTATTGGGGTGGTGGGGGTGGTGGCCCAGCACCACATTTTTTTAATTTTTTTTTATTTTTAATAATACAAGGCCATTTTTAAATATTCGGATTTTAGGCTGAAGGAGACAAACTAATTAGGCCGCAAATTCGTTTGGAATGTGGCCCAGGTTGGCTGGAATCTGATGGCCAGATTTGTCCAATTTACGACCTCCTTAAGCCTACCGAGTCACCAAAGTCAACTTAAACTTTGACTACTTCTAACTTTCACATACAAACTCGGTTTGACGAACTGTTCGCACCACCACGATTAGGATGACGAGATCTACACTTTTGTCCTCATTCGAAATCATTTTGATCTCTTTTATTTTTGAGCTTTCATAAGCCCTCTTTGTCTTGTGTGTGTCTCTCGAGCCACGTAGATCACTGACTAAGATCTTTCCAATTGATCATCAAAAGCCTTTTAATTAATGAGGCCTCTATTTTCTTCATTTTCCGTTATTTTCCTTTAATTTCCTCCTCACATGCAACCTGTGACCTTTCACCTCCTTTTTCTCCTAATTTCCATTATTTTCATAGATAAATGCCTCATGCCTTTCCAAAGCCTTTTCCAATGCCTTTCCCAATTTCCTTAGCCATAAACAACCAAAATAACACCCACACTAGGATGTCGTGCCCAACATTAATCTTGGAATACATGTCCCATCAACTGTGGCCTTATATATATTTTATATGAGTTTTTAACCATGGTTGTTACAATAAATTCCACTTCCTTAAGGTCACCTAGGAGGTTGAATCATATCATAGTAGCCTCTCATCACATGTTTACCCCAGTTGGTCAATTACTTGTGTAGATATGGGAGGAGGGTGTTACAGAGTGGTATCAGAGCATGGGTCACCCCTCAAACTGGATGGTTTGTGTGTTGTTCATGAATTCATGTCGGTTGAATATGTGTTGCTTATGCTTGTAGTCCATGTTCTTGTTTCATTTGCATGGTGTTGATAATGGTTGTAGTGATGCCACCGTGTGAACGTCGATGACGTTGTTGTGGCATGTGCCGTCACGAGTTTATGGTTGTATATGCATTTGTTATGCATGTCAGTGTATATATGTTGTTATGCATGCATTTTCATGGTGAAGGTTGTTGTGCATAAGGTCATTGTATGAAATTAGGTCATCGTGATGCTATTGGTATGTTATGATGCTAATGTGTTGAATGAGGTAAAACGGGAGATGTAGATCATCAAAGTGAAGTTTCAGCATTGGACCTTGAGGCAAGAGCATGTTGTCATACAGGTTTGCATGTTGGGCATGTATGTATGTAGGTTAAGGGTCATTATATGCATTATGGTTATGTGTATACCTTTCACTCTATTGATGTTATGGTTACATACATGATATATGCTAGTTGATTAGTTTAGTTATATGCACATGTGTTAGATAGTCATGAATGATAGTAACCCGTGGTTGTATGCATTGTTGTTGATTGTTTTATGTTAGTTGACTTGATGATTATGCTATATGTGGTTGATGAATATGTTATATGTTAACCTCTAGTTAGCTTGATGATTATGTTATAGATTGTTGGTGACCATGTTATATGTTAACTTATTGTTTTTGTATGTTAGTTAACTTGAATATTAGGGTTATAACATTAATAACTTGATGTTATGTGTATCATACTAGGATGGATTAGTCTATGCAAATGGTTAAGGTTATGACATTCAAGTATGAGTTATTATGTTGTGATATTATGTCATACTAATCTAGACTGACCGTACATACGTGATTGTTATGCATGAAAGATACATGTTTATGATTTTATGATGTGAACATGTTAGTTAGTTACTATTATGGATATCATGATCTTATTTGTGCTTGAACTGATGTGTTGTAAAGTTATATTGTGCTAACTAGATTGATTGTGTAGACAAGATAGCCTCCCCTGGGATACATTAAGGTATGAGTTTGCTTATGTTGTCTACTTTGTGTTTGAATCTTTGATTATGGCGTCTATTTGGTGTTTGAGTGTTGGTGTCTATTATATTGTCTATCTGTTGTTGATTGTTTGATTAATCGCATGATATGAGCATGTGTCTATAAGATTGCATCAAGAAATGATCTTGTTTTAAGATGGTTTTACTCACACATATGTGTTGACATAACTTACATGTACTTCAGTGTATTAGGTGATAGTTGTGGCATTATGTCTAATGACTATGAGTTGACTATGTATTATGACATGATTGTTAGTCTTGGTAAAGGTTGATTTCAAATTAGTAAATATGATGCCTTGATTTGTGGAACGTGTGACTAAAATGTGTGACCAGTTACAGGGCAACATGTTTGGTATTAGCGTGATAAGGTAACAAATGATCTATTTATATAACTAATAGTTGGGTGATGTGATAGTGCATAGCAAGACTCAATTGCAACAAGGAAAAGGTAAAAGAAAGGAATTTGGCAAGAATTCCTTTGGCTATGTTTAGAAACCCTAATTCCAAATGAATGAGTGCATTGCATACATGAAGTCTTCTTAACCTAGATTTCACCTGACATTATGTGGGTATGTGCTATATTCATGGACATATGTTTGACAGATATAAAAATTGGTTTCCAATTATAGCTAGATCTATCAAAGGAATTGGAGTCCCTTGAGACATGGCATGGATGTGTTCAGTTGCAAGCAACATGCTTGAAACAACAAGGTAAGGTAACTAGTATGTTATTATGTTTATTTATACACTAACAATTATATGTTTATGGTAGTGTGACACAGGGAGTTGCATGGAAAATAGAGTGCCATGAAATTCTGAGGAAGGCTCGGGTGCAACTTTCCCTAGGAACCATGGGGAGTGAGTCATGTCATTTGTTGTCAGTCCTATTCTTTTGGTATTTTTGTGATTTGTTGTGCCTAATTGCAGTTTTTTTTGCATCTTGTGCATGGCCATGCCACTTTGTTTGTGGTGTCATATTGTTTTTGGTTTTCCATGGTTTTATTCTTGTTTTCTTCTCAGCCTTTTCTTTATTGTTTTGAGAGCCTTGGAAATTGGTTGGGGAATGAGGAAGTTAATGGAGCTCCAGGAGAGTTGTGTGGTACCCGACACATAAGGTAAGACTTGGATGAAGCTCAGTGCATGTATAAGGGTAGTTGATGGCAAGAGTATGATAGCCAATGGGATTGGTTGGGTTCATCAGTGTAAATGGATGGTGGCATGACAATCATGAGGAAGCTAACAATAAAGGTGAAGTAAATGGATTTGAGGAATCATATGCCTTGGCTATGTTGGGAATTGTTGTTCTCAATGTTGTGCATGGATTGCACAGATAATTGGATTTCTCTTAACCTTGACCTGATGTTATTTGGTAATTATGTCATGATCATGATTATGATGATGTTTATATATGTATACATGTATGTATGTATGTCGTGTCTGATAGGGTTGTCATGGATCATGGTTGTTTGATGCTAATGCTTATATGTATTGTTGAAAATAATACTGAGAGGGGGGGGGGGGAATCAGTATTATCTAGTCCTTTTAACAATTCTTCCTTATTTATACTTTGAATTATTTTTGCATATCAGTACCATAAAACAATGAGCATGAACAAGAAAACAGACAGTCACATCAAAGAACACCAGATATAAGGTGGAAACCCAATGTGGGTGAAAACCACCTGCTGCAATATGTCTCTATCTTCTTTCAAATTAGAAACTCCTTTTACAATGGTCATGTACTGGTGCAGTCCTTTACCAGTACGCAGGCTGCAACCTGCAGAGAGCTACAACTCTCTCTCGTTTTCCAGTCTCTCCTGGAAGGGAGCTACAACCCCCTACTTCTTTTCTTTCAAGGACCACTTATTCATAAATTTTCAAATTGGATCCATAAATATCAAATGATCATCAAGTACCAGTAAGTCACCCAGATAACCAGATCC
>APFE031187772.1:3324-15320 GCA_000404065.3 Pinus taeda
AAATGCTGATAAAATATGTACAATATAGTCTCAAGCTATCCCAAGAGTCCAACCTCTCCAACCCCTGAAAATGATTGAGAAATTACATCATATAGACCATACTAACTCCTTTCCTTGCCTCTAGGGGTTGAGCTTATCATTCTAGGAGTTGTTTGAACTAATTCTAAACAAGGAACTAAAATCTAGGTAGTCAAACAACTTACCCCTATATGCTAGGAAACTGATTCATTCATTAAATTTTTCACCTTTTAGTGAATGAATCCTCTAGAACAAGTAAAAATGTGCCAAAATTATATTATACACATCAAATTACATCAAGCTGGGTCAAACATCACATCAAGAGGTGAAACTAGTCATAACTGGCCGAAATTCTGAGCTGGAAGGTGAAAATTTGACCAAAAAACCCTGTGCGCCGCACGCCTTTCCACCTATTTTTGGGGCACTTCCCGACATCCAAATTGAGCTTAGGTTGGCTTGTTGGCAAGCCCTGGATGTCTACTTTCTAACCCAAGTGGAATTTGCCAATTTGGTGTCCATTTGACCTTCCAAAAGTGCATTCTCCCAAAAGTACTTCCTGCTGGTGCAAAAGGTGGCAGAAAGGTGATTTTCATGGTGTTTTTGAGCCTTTTGGTCACCCAGAACTTAATGAAATGTTTTGGAAATATATGAGCATGTATATTTCATCATGACAAATCCAAAACTACAAGCCATTTGTGATTTGGACCTCCCAATCGTATGGGTCGCGCGCGGCGCGCTACGCGTTGAGCCAAAAAACCTGTTTTGCAAGCCAAAAAATTTCAAAATGACAACATTTTCTCCGAAATTGCTCAAATTCGGAGGGAAGACCCTCCATCATGTATTAGATCTAGCCAATGAAGCCTCGACCAAAATTTGAAGTCTATCCTCCCTTTTTCGATATTTTAGTGCCCTCTTGGTGCATGCACTTTCAGTTGTAAAGTCACTGTCTTGGTCATATAATGTATCGGTGTTTTCCTCCATGGTATTGAAAGTCTATGCCAAGTGTATGTTTGGTTTGTTGAAGATGAGAAATTAGAACTTGGTGTCTTTATCTCCAATTTCCAACTATGTGCCAAATGTGTGCCAAAGGGAAAAGACTGCGGGAGAAATAGGACAGAGGGAACAAAGGACTGTAACCAAGTGAAATTTGCCCTTTTAAAACTTCTGATTTGTCAAATGTGGAGAAAATGGGATAGTCACTTGATTGTTTGGGGTTTAAGGATTGTACAAATGAGATGGGGAAATAGGAATGATAGGGAATGATGTCACTTAGGGATAGGAAAAAAGGGGCTTAGGAGTGAATGACTTTTGCTACCAAGGGAAAATAGTGAAATGAGGGGCTGTAAGGGGAGGGAAAAAAATAGTGGGAAAGTTTAAGGATTGTTGGGATAGATTCAGTTAAGGAAATATGTGATGGTTTGGGAGTTTATGTATAGGGTTAGGGTTTGAGATTTTGTATTTGAGACTTTGGGAAAGGGAATTTGGGAGAAAGAATTAATGAGCTTAGGGGGATAGGGAAACTTAGGGAATGATGAAAACAAGGGACCAATGGGATGAGGGAGTGATGGAGGAATGGTAGAATTAACAACAAAATAGTCAATCACAACCCTAGAATTTTTGCTTTAGAATTTACAAAGAAGTAGGGCTTGATTTCTTAAACGACCACCATTCATCAAACACCATGAAGCAAACACCAAACTTGGATAAAAACAATGATGGAGGCTCTACCTACTTGTACAAATGATGATCCAAGCATATTGGGCAATTTTGGAGCAAAATTTTGAAGTTTTTGGGCTTGTTGGCTATATGCGCCGCGCGCCTCACCCAACGCACCGCGCGCCCCTGATGCGCCGCGCGTGTGCAAATTCTCACTGAGCTTGGTCGCCTGATGCGCCGCGCGCACCCAGCTATATAGTGCATTTTGCATGAGGATTTTGGAGGCCTTCCCGGTGTTGAAATTAGGCGCAGAATAGCTCTTTGGAAAGGTCTTTGAGTCTAATTTCCAACCCAACTAGAATTTTTCAATTTTGAGTTCATTTTCCTTGTCAAAAATCAAATCTCCCAAGACTGGTCAAAATGTGCCAAATGAGGCTGCCTCAAGGCAGAGTGTTGTTGCAGTCAACTTTGGAATGCCTTTCTCAACTCCAAATTGAGCTCATGATAGCTCATTGGAAAGCTATTGGTGTCTAGTTAGCATTTGACTCATTACAAAAGTCATTTTGCCAACTAAGATAGGAGAAAACTTGATTTTCCCAAGGTCACTTCATAGGTGCATCAATTCTCCCGAGGCAACGATATTTTTGACATTTCTCTAAAACCATGACACCTATGTAAAAATTGAAGGAGGGTTGTCTTCTTTGGCATGTTTTGGACAAAAAAATCTCGCAGTTTTTCAGAATTCATCTTTGATTGCTCTGGAACATCTTTTGAGTGAAACTTATCCCGATGTGTGAAACAAGGGATTTTGTCGAAATGAAGCGAAATGAAGGGGATAAGGGGCTTCTAAATTCTTGGGGAAATTTTTGGAAGTAGGAAGTGATGTTAGGAAGTAGGGGAAAGTGGAATCTCAGAGATTGAGTGAGGGAAAGGGGTCAAAAAGGGCAAAACACAGGCTTAGCATAGAAAATTGCCAAGTTGTGGCAAGAAACTAGGGTTTGTGCAAAAATGAGGAATTTGGTGGATCTCAGTGATGGGAAGTGTTCGATAAGGTATATTAAGGATAGGGGAAGGTGTATGAACATCTGGATACAAGTTTTGCTAATGATTTGACCGTCCAAGAGAAATTGTCTTCAAACCCTAGGAGAGGTAAATGACCTTACCTAGGCGCAACTAAAGCATGAACAAGGTGTGAATGACCCAATGGAACCTGACATGATGATAACAACCTTCTGAATGATGATAGACTCAACTAAATAGTGACATAGATTGGCATTTGGACAATTTTGAAAAGAGTGAAAACAAACCCTAGACCTAATGCCTAGTGACCAAATTTTGCTTGAAGACTCCCTGAAATGACAAAATTTGATTTTGACACTTTAAAATCACTTGTAAGAGCATGTTTGATCACTGGAGGAAGGCTGCAAATACTGACACTAACAGTACATAAGAAATACAAAACCTGGAGGCTCTACATTGATTATCAAGCATTAAACAAAATCACATTCAGGAACAAGTATCCAATCCCATGGATTGATGACCTACTAGACAAACTCAAGGGGGCCAAGTATTTCAGCAAGATCGATTTGAATTATAGTTATCACTAGGTTCCAATAGAGCCCACAGATGTATGAAAGATTTCCTTTAAATCTAAGGAACGCATTTTGAATGGTTGGTTATGCCCTTTGGGTTGATAAATTCCCTTTCCACTTTTATGAGGCTAATGGATGATATCTTGTAGCTCTTCACCAACTTGTTTGTGGTGGTTTATCTGGACAACATCCTCATCTTTAGTAAGAGTTGGGAAGAACACTTGCAACACATTCGATAGGTCCTTCAAACCCTTTGGCAGCACAAATTGTGTGCCAACTTAGAGAAATGCACCTTTGGCATGAGTCAGGTCCAATACTTGGGGTACATCATAGATGAGCATGGCATGCATGTGGACCCGACCAAGATCCAAGTCATTTGGGATTGTCTAGCCCCGACCACTCTAACGGAGCTTCACAGCTTTTTGGGCCTTTCAAATTTTTATTGATGGTTCGTGTTGGGTTCTCCCATATCAATTGGCATTTGAGTCAGATTACTAAGGGTGGGGCGAAAGGAAAGTTTTCTTGGTCCAAGTCCCAATAGAAGACGTTCATTGAGTTGAAGCACCACCTCTACTCTGCACCAGTACTCACACTGCCAGACCTGCAACAACCATTTGAAATCGAGACACACACCTCAAACTATGTTATTGGTGCAACCCTCACCTAGTGACAGACATCCAGTGACCTATCATAGTGAGACACTTTCTGATATAATTCAGAAGTAACCCACCTATGATAAAGAAACGTATTCCATCGTGAATGCTTGCGACAATGGAAGCACTACATTCTGGGGAAGGAGATAGTCATGCACACCGATCACTGACATCTTCAATTTATACAGACATAGGTGAAGTTGCAGAATGATTGCCATCGGAAGTGATCTACATATCTGCAACAATTCCACTTGAACATTAAATATAAAAAGGGAAGCATCAATCATGTTGCAGACTGCCTCAGCCGGCCCCCAGTTGTAGCACTAATTATTGTTCTCAACTTTGTGGTCACGAGACCTCTGGATGGCCACAACTATACAAAAATGATCCAGAGTTCGCCTCCACATACTTGATACTAGTAGATGGGAAGTAAGTACCTGATTTCCACCACTAGGACGCATTATTATGCTACCTGGGTCACATTTGTGTTCCTTCAAGCGAGTGTGCCAAACTGATTTTGGAGGCACACTACAGTTGGATCGCAGGACACTTTGGGGTGGAGAAAGCTGTGGTTGTCCTACAAAAGTACTTCTATTGGCCCAAACTCCGACTGGTTGTTGGGAAATATATCAAATCATGCACTGCCTGCGCCATCACCAAGTCATCCATCAAGAAGCAAGGCCTATACACTCCTCTGCCTACTCCCATCTAGCTGTGGGAATCCATCTCCATGGACTATATGTCTGGTCTCCCTTCTACCAAACATGGTAATGACTATCTATTTGTGGTCATGGACAGATTTTCTAAGATGGCTATATTGGTAGCCTGCAACAAGAGTATCACAACAGAGGACACTTCCAAACTCTTCTTTGAACAAGTATGCATACATTTTGGGATCCCATAGACCACTATATCAGATCGGGATAGTAGGTTCTTGAGCACATTCTGGTCAAGCCTTTGGACACTATTGGACACCAATCTCACCAAGTCAACTGCCTTCCATCCCCAGACTGATGGCCAGACAAAGGTCGTCAATAGGATGATAGTGCACATACTCCGCATGTACAACCCTAGGGATACTGGAACCTAGGATGAGAGTCTTCCATATGTGCAACATAGTTATAATAAATCTCTCCATAGCTTGACTAGTCACAATTCCTTTCGAGTGGGTCTAAGATTTCAATCGTTTTGTCTGATTGATGTTGCTATACCTCAAGCGACTACACAGACAAAATCCACACATGTATCGTTCGAGGTGGATAAAGCGGCCATATTTGTTGAACACATCCTCCAGCAGGTTCGTCACATCCTAGAGAAGTCAAATGGTAAGTACAAGCAACGACATGATCAACATCAGGTGCCACACAAGTTTCAGATGGGCAACAAAGTTTGGTTGCATTTGCAGAAAGAATGCCTTACTAGCGCCCATCAAAAGCTCAGACCACTCTGATATGGTCCTTAGACCATTACCAAGCCTATGGGAGACAATGATTTTGAGCTCAACATTCCCCCATTCCTTGGTCTGCACCTAGTGTTCAATGTGAACTGCCTTCGACCATACTTCCCACCATTATTGGACACATCAGATATTGCATAACAACTCACACCAACATAGTTAAATCCAGACTACATGGAACATGCCACAACTGATCAGACTATGGACACATAGGTCAAGAACACTCGCCAAAAGAAAATCCAACTATATCGGGTTATCAAAGCTGGCCAACTCCTGCACCAAGGCAAGTGGCTCACCAAGGACCAAGTTCAACAAAAATTTCCTCACCTCATGGAACCTCTGCATGCAATGGGGACCATTACTTCCTAAAGGGGGATGAATGATCTAGATGGATATTGGTGGCCACCCACCTATTCCACCTAGACCTCTAGTTGGTTTCAATTGTTTCCTTGTTTATTTCAACATTTACTATTTTTAGCAGTTTTTCTAGTCTTGAACTTCTGGATCTGTTTTGATCCTCTAAACAACGTTTTTTTAGGTTCATTGCAGGCCCATTGCCACAAAACCTGTAGTACTTGGATATACCTTTCCAACAAGGTATCGTACGTGCTAAACAGAGATAATATGACCAAGTTACGACATTGGGAAGTTGGTTTCCCAAATAACCCCAATGGGGCCCACAAACTCTTGGCATTTCATCTCTTGGGGTTAGGGTTTTGGTTGTTTAGGGTTTTCTCTATTTTTCAATAATAAATAGGCCATTGAGCCTCATTTAACACAGTTCAAAGGCATGTAGCTGCCATATCTTTTCTCAGATACAAGCTACCATCACCCGAGCTAGTTTTATTTCCATTTTGTTTGTAAGCATATTTCACTATTTGAAATTAATGAAATGAAGTGTTATTTTTGCTGCATCTTTGTAGTTATGGTTAGATTTGTAAATTGTTGCGTTCTTGTTTAAATTCAGATCAACATGCTTCTTGCATTTTCCATCAATGTCTTGTTTATTCTTTCTGCAACTCCATTTCGCTGAGGTGTGTATGGAGTAGTCTTCTATCGTGTAATACCACAATTTTTATAGAACTCTTCAAATTCCTTCTTGCAAAAATCTCCACCATTATCTATCCTCAACACCTTGATCTTCTTATTTGTTTGATTTTCCACCAGAGCCTTAAATTCTTTAAACTTGTCAAAAACTTCAAATTTCTTCCTGAGGAAATATATACATGTATTTCTCCAGAAGTCATCTATAAAGGAGACATAGTACACAAATTTACTCAATCATGGAATTGACACAGGTCCAAACACATCATTATGCACAAGCTCTAATATCCCTTTCACCCTCTTAGCACAAGTGGGGAAACTCACCTAATTTTTCTTTCCATATACACAATGTTCACATAAATCGAAATCTAGAGAGAAATTAGATATACCTTCTACCATACAATTACCATGCAGTATTGGAAGGTTATTCTCTCCAATATGTCCAAGCCTTTGATGCCATAACATGGTCTTTTCTCCAGAGACCACTATGTTTTTCGCTCCACTTTCAACAACAACAGAACTATTGCAACCATCAATAATAGTGCTACCCAAAAGCTTGTATAGAGTTCCAATCTAAACTCCTCGCGTAAATATTAGTGCTTCTCGAACCATCTTGTAGGTATCTTTTTCGAACAATGTTTTTACACCTACATCATCCATCTTTCTTACAGAAATAAGATTTCTAGCTAATGCAGGAATATGTAGAACACTAGGAAGTGTTCTAATTCTTCCACCTTGCAACTTCAACTTCAATTTTCCGCGTCCAATGATTTTGGCCTTCCTATCATCGCCTAAGAAGACATCATAACCATCATATTTCTCATGCTCGCATAACCACTCCCTATGGGGAGTGAAGTGAAAGGATGCACTTGAGTCAATCAACCATGCCTCATGATCTACGTGTGGACTTGAAGAAGAAAACAAATACACATCCCCACCTTCATTTGAGGTGGTTTTCACCTCTACAGAAGGAGCATCATTAGATCCCTTTCCTTTCTCATGAGCTTTATATATACAATCCATTCTGTAGCGCCCTTCCTTTTTGCATTTCCAACATACCTATACAGGTTTTCTTGGAGATTTAGATCTCCCTCTAGATTTAGATCTTCCACTCGAGGGCTTATTTTTATTTATGTTTTGGGACCGTCCTCGTACAGACAAGGCATCTCCATTCTTCCTCTCCATTTTTTTTCGTCTCATCTCCTCTAATAACAAGGATGAGACTATTTCATCAAACTTCAGGGTATTGCTACCTATTGCAACAACCAAATTATCCCATGAATCTGGTAGAGAACACGACAAACTGATTCACTTAGCTTTGTTTGAAATTTTTGTATCAACAGATAAAAACTGGCTTACCACAGTATTAAAGGAATTTAGATGCTCTATCACTGAGTCTACATCCTTCATGCTCAAGTTATGTAACTTTTTCCGCATGAAGAATTTGTTCACCAGAGACTTAGGTTGGTACAAATTCCCTACATCGACCCACAAATCCTTCGACGTAGCTTCCCCTGATACATTCAACAATACTAAATCTGAGATACATAACTGTATTGTGCTCTTTGCCTTTCGATCCAACTTTTTCCAATCTTCTACTGACATTGTCGTTGGTTTAGTACCCGGATCTATCGTGATCCACTAATCTTTATCCATAAGCAGATCCTCCATCTTGAGCTTCCAAAACTCAAAACTCTAACCGTTAAATTTCTCGATTTCTATATTTCCATTGCTTGCCATCTTCTTTCACCACAAGAATCGATCTCGCAGATCTCCCATTGAACTTGGTCTACCACATGCTCGAGAAAAAACCCTCAGCAGCAAAGGCGTCCCCTTGAAGCCAAAACAACTCTGATACCAAATGTAGGTTTTAACCCTGTACAACAATTACCTGCAAACGAATTATTAAAGACAAAAAATATACGTTGGGAAGAACATAAAACAAATATACACAGGTATTTTCCCTTGGATCCCAAAATCAGAATTACCAAATTGATTTTTCATTATGCTCCTTTCAGTGTTACAATATATATATATATATATATATACATGTCGAAGCATTCTTAAACCCTAATCTATTAACCTTGGATTAGAACATAACCATAGTTCCCTTGACGAGATTTACAAAATACCATGGGTAGAAAACCATCATGCCCAAAACCATGTGCAAAACCCATACACAAAACCATAGATAGATCACAAGAGAGAAATAATATAACACACACCCAACAATAATTCGTTGATAATTATTGAGAAATTTATGGATTGTATACAAGCAATAATCCAACTAGTGTTTGTTGGAGAAATGCCCACCTTATATAATACCATTCTCAGGAACTCCCCATCAATGCAATCATATGCTTTAATCAAGTCCACCTTGAGTAAACATGCCTTCTCTTTCCGAGTTTTCATGGGATGCAAGCATCGTGTGATATGCCTATGGCATCCTGAATATGTCTATCGTCCAAGAACCCGAATTGTTCAGAAGAGATGCGGATAGTGGAACAAGACTCCTCTGCAACCGCTAAAATATTAGGTAACATCAACTCCTGGAAGTGTAGAAAAAGTTTCACCCCCCAACCGTCCATACCATGGATTTTCTCTTTCGCACAAGACTTAAGCACATAAATAATCTCTTCTTTTTGGATCAACCTACCCAAAAACTTGTTTTAACATGAGTGGAAACTCCTCAATGATCTCTATTCTTTTGCTTCATATTGACTTCTGAAATGGTAGAGAGATTCTTGTTTGATACCCCGTTGATATTGTATTAGTTGGACATCTGCATCCCTGATGCCTCTTATAGAATTTCTCTGTTTCCTGTGATTGACACACATATGAAAATATTTGGTGTTTTTGTCCCCAGCCGCAACCCACAGAGTGCGACTCTTCAATCACCATTTTGATTCATGTGCTAGCAAAATCTTGTTCTTCTCACTTTCCAATTCTATGATTTTCCCCTTATAGTGGCCAGGAAAAATTAAACGAGATTGTTTTACTTGCAAATTCCACTAATTATTTAAAAAAATTGTTTCTAATTGTTAATGGTTTTTTAACTTGAGTGGTTAAGATAGTGGGTTGCCATCCTTTTTCTATGATGGCAACATAGCCATCATAATAAAGCTAAAAAAAATTCAGTTGATGGATTCCTGTTGCACTGGGATCCTGTTAAACACATAACTTGATAATTGATTGTGGCATTAATTCAAAGTCTGTGATTCGTTTATGATATATACCATTTTTATTATTATAATAATTCTTGTTGCACTAGGATCCTGTTAAGCACATAACCTAATAATTGATTGTGCCATTAATTCAAAGTCTGTGCTTGATAATTCAAAGGGTGATTTTCAGATATTTCACAGTGTTCACATTGCAAATCAATTGTATTGTAAGATATTCTGGTTTTGAAAGTCATTTTATTTTGATGCTTTTTAATTATAAATTATAGCATCATTGCAAATTGCTTTGCTTTGATTTATTTTTGGATTTGAAATTTGTAATTTAAAAGTGGAATTATTTAATGATGAGAGAAAAATTATTATTAATATTGTAAAAATAAATTATAAATATGATATCTTAATATTATACAATATGTTGTAGTAAGGATATTTAAGAATGTTTAATATTGAAAATATATAATTTTTTAATTTGATATTTATAATTTTAATAAAATGATTGAATTGAAATTCAACGAATTATTATTAATAGAATAAAATAAAATAAAATGTGATAATTTTTCTTATTTTTATATATCTATAAAAATATATTTTTAATATTAATGTATAAAAAATAATATAATATATTTTTAATATTAATTTAAATAATGATTTTATTTTTTTAAATTAAATGAAAATTTTATTAAAAAAATATTTTTTAAACTTAAATTGAGTTTATTTATTTTTAAAATTATAATGTTTTTGTATTATTTTTAAAAATTATATATATATAGTATATATAACATCTCCGGTGGATGTTAACTTATATATCTATATATAATTTGAAAGAGAATTTCATTATATAATATTAAATTTGCTTAATTTTAAATAATCTATATCATCAAAATTTAAGAGCGAAATTTATCTCATAAAATTTATATTAGCTTATTATATAAAATTATGGTTATATACTTAAGTTACTCGCTTCCTAAAATAAATGTGCCAACATGATTTTATTTTAACTTATTTATTTAAAAGAAAATCTTATTATATACTTATTTACTCTATAAATAAATTAGCTTAATTTTATTTAAAGAAGAAAATAGTATAATTACTACGTTTACTCCATAAATAAATGCTAAACATAATTTTTTGATGAAGTAGCTCCACTAAATAGTGTAATAAAATATGTTTATTTGAAATAGTAATGCTTTGTTAACCTAACCTGACATTTAGTTTGGTAAAAAGGTGGGATTTCAAGGTAGAATGAGAATGTTTTTACTCAAAAATGATCTTATGGTTTCTTATAAGAAAGAGATGATTATGGAAAATTGGACCTATTTAAACTGTTAGAATTATAATTATATTGAGAGGAGGATTAATATATGACTTATTTTAACAATTATTAATAATTTACAATATTTTAAACCATTTTGCAATCAATCAAGTAAATAACACATAAAATACTATATATATATGTGGAAACTCATAAAGGGAGAAACCCACATAATTATGTTTAAAGGTTATTGTAGGTTACAATCTAGTATTACATCAACTTTTCTGGCTCTAACCAGAAGGAGATATCTATTTCTTGAATTTACAAGCACCCACTTGAAGGAGGTACCAACCCCCTGAACTTTACAAGGCACTAACCTGAAGGAAGTACCCACTCCTTGAAATTTACAAGCACCAACTTGAAGGAAGCACCCACTTCTTGATGTTTATAGGCACCAACCTGAAGGAAGCACCCACTAGCTGATGTGTAGACACCAACTTTCTTTGCTTAGTAGATCCCTCTTTCATATATTTTCAAACTTAGACCCACATGCATTCTTTCATTTTAAACTTCAGACTTCCACTAATCTCATTTCTTCTGCTTTCACTTAGCTAGATGTTTAACTATAATACAAACATACTTAGACTAACAACTCAGAACAACTCTCATCTCTGTAATTCTTTTTCTTAGCCTCTCAGTATTATTTACCGAATTCTTCTCTCACACGCACATGATCACATTACTAAACTCACGCAACTCACACACATTGGTTCTCCGTCTATTGCACCTCACGTAACGAATTCATATATGTTATTCATCTACCTCACATCCCAACTTTTACAACCCCAACAATATTTATTACTCATGTGTTAATTTCTCATGGGACATCTAACCATCTTATGTCATTCTATTCTTCTTTTATACATTTGGCCCTTCAATTACCATGGGTATAAATTTGTGGTATTTACCCATGGGAATTCTTGCTTGACTATATCAACACATAACATTTTATTGACCTATTCAGCAAACTATTCTCCCTTCCATCCAGCCTTTCTCTCGACTACCTCCTCATTCCAACTCTTCAGCGATTCAATGGTGTTTTTGTGTCATTCAACAACCCCCCATTATGATTAGTTAAATTAA
>APFE031187775.1:0-18469 GCA_000404065.3 Pinus taeda
CTCCCATAACTTGTCCTTGGTCAGCTGATCTTTGAGAATAAGGAGATACGCTTCTTTGGTTGTATAAGTTCCTTTCTCTTCATAGCCCCACCTCAGTTTAGCCTGCTCTGTCTCTTTTAGAATTTTTCTCTTTTGGAGCTCGTCAGCAAGGGTTCGTTGAACCGCCTCGGGCTATCTGGTATAATTTCTTGTGCCTTTCTCCAAATTCGGTGATCCGAATCCTGAATGTCTTGCCAAAAATGATTTACCTTTTCCTGTAGTTGAATTTGGTGTGCTGGAATTCCTTGTATTGCATTGACGAGACATGGAAATTGCTGCCAAGCATCAGTCCAAAAACGCGCTGTACCACCATCCTTTACTTCCCAGAAACTATGTTTTTGGATAAGATCTCTGTGCATTATCGCTGAATTCCAGATAGTTGAGCCTTTGCTAATTTCTGTCATTCTTATACGTTCCTCCAGAGGTAGGTTGCTGGCGTATTTTGCCATCCAGAATTTGGCCCATAGTGTTCCTGGGAAAGCTAACCATTTCCACCATATTTTAGCTCCCATTATCACATTGTTGTGTTCAGGATCCCGGAGTCCAATCCCCCCTGCTTTCTTCGGGAGACATGCTTTCTCCCATTTGACTAATGCCCATTTCCTGTTGAGTCCAGAACTGCCCCACAAGAAATTTCTTTGCAGCTTTTTGATGGCTTTTAAAACCCGTTTTGGCGCCGCCAATATCGAAAACAAGTATAGAGGCATGGATTGTAAGACAGCCTTAATAAGCACAAGTCTACTGGCCATATTTAGAGAACGATGAGTCCATAGCAAGAGTCTTGATTCCAGCCTTTCCAAAAGGGAAGTCCAGGAAGAATGCTTCTGAGCAGACTCTAAGAGAGGGGCTCCGAGGTATTTGGAAGGCAGAGAAGCAATGGAAAAACCTAGGATTCGAGCTATGGATCGCTGAGTAGTCAAGTGGGTGTTAAAGAAGAATATCTGGGATTTGACTCTGTTAATACAAGCTCCAGAGGTTGCTGAGAAGTTGTTAAGTAGAGAGTTTAAGGAACGGGCTTCTTGGATGGAAGAGTGGCCAAAGATCATGTTGTCATCTACAAATTGCTGATGGGAAACGGTGGGAGCGTCATGGAGCTTAATGCCTTTAAGATCATGGGATTGGATTGCAGCATTAAGGCTTCTTCCCAGGCCTTCCGCCATTATAATAAACAAGAAGGGAGAGAGAGGATCTCCTTGTCTCAATCCTCTAGAGGGGCAGAAAGTTGAGGTGGGAGTCCCATTAATCAAGATAGAAAAAAAGGTAGAGGAGACCAGATTTATGATCCATCTAATCCATGCATTGGCAAAACCGAACGCACTTAAAATTTTTTCCATATACTCCTAGCTTATACTATCAAAAGCTTTAGAAAGATCAATTTTTAGAAGCATACCTGGTTTTTTTGAATGCTTTAGAGAATGAAATATTTCATGCGAGAGAATGATTCCGTCGATGATTTGCCTCCCTTCGATGTATCCGGATTGCTCCGGGGAGATGATGCCTGGGAGAAGCGGTTTTAATCTTAGCGCCACTACCTTGGAGACAATCTTGTAAATGATATTGCATAGGGCAATAGGCCTGAATTTGTCTAGGGTGTTGGAATCCTCCGATTTAGGAATTAAGGCTATAAAAGTTGCATTTAGGCCTGGATACATCCAGCGTAAGCTTTGTGACTCCTCCACGACCTGCCACACTTCCCATTTGATTAATTCCTAGAAGTGATGAAAGAAATTTGATGAGAAGCCATCGGGACCGGGCGCTTTGCCGGCCTTTAAGGATTTTACAGCCAATTCAACCTCCTGGAGACTAATTGGTTTGAGAAGCAGGGAGGTTTGCTCCTCTGAAACCAGCCTCGGTATGTGTCTTGTAATGTTATCTATGGTCTCCCCTCTATTTATGTTCGGCTCTTGACTTATTTCTTTGAAGTAGTGTAGGAATTCCTTTTCTATTTCTTCTTGGGATTCCAGTTTTTTTCCTTGGGCGTTGGTAACTTGAGCAATTTGGTTGTGCATTCTTCTTTGTACTGTGGTTCTGTGGAAGAATCTGGTGTTCTTCTCCCCCTCCTTCAGCCAACGGATGCGGGATTTTTGTCTCCATAGCACTTCCTCTTGTTGCTCTCTTTCAAGAAGTTTGCCTTCCATTTCTTGTTCCTTTAGCGCTAGCTCCTCTGACCGCCCTTCTAGGATTAATCTTTGTTGAATGTTTTTGAGATCTTGGAGAATCTTTTCCTTTTCCTTAAAAATGTTTCCAAAGGTATGTTTATTCCATCTCTTGATTTCTCCTTTGAGCAACTTCAATTTTTTTCGGAATCTTGCCATTTTGGATTGCTCGATTGGGTTGCTATTTTGCCAAGTGGTGGTTATGAATTCCTTGAATTCTGGATGTGATAGCCAGAAAGCTTCAAATCTGAAAGGTTCTTTGATATTATTGCCAGGCCTGTTCCAGAGCATTTCTATGGGCCAATGGTCCGATCCTGAAAAAGGAATGATATGAGCTGTGAATTCTCCTCCTACATGGACGGCATTGTCAGAGATCAAGAACCTATACAGACGGGAGGCAATATGCATGGGAACAACTCTCTTATTCGTCCATGTGTAGAGGCCATTTGCTGTAGATAGATCTATAAGCCAATTACTCTGAATAAAATCTTTTAGGAGTGTACCATCCTTATTGGTTCTGCAGTGACCCCCCGTCTTTTCCTCAGATGAAGCTATCATGTTAAAATCTCCTCCCGTCACCCATAACGGATGTTTCCTGTCTTTATTGAGCTGCTCTATTGTATTCAAGATTGCTGCCTTCTGCTGTGTTTCTTGAGGAAAATAGACATTCGTTAGATGGCCATAAATGTTAGTACCCAGAAGATGAAAAATAGCCTGAATGAAATTTTTATTAGCATGAATATTATTTAACTGTATCTTTCTTGCACCCCATAAAATTGCAAGTCCCGCTAAGGCCCCTTGTGCATCTACTGCTATCACCTGACTGCCAGGCCATGCTTTAGCAACTGCTTTTTCCAAAAAGTTCAATGAGCATTTAGTTTCTTGAAGAAATAGAACTGATGGTTTTTCTTCCATGATCAAATTTTTTAGGAGTTTCCCTTTCCTAGGGCTATTGAGCCCTCTTATGTTCCAAGATATCAATTTCATTGAGAGGGATTTAGGTTGGTGTTGAAGTACTTGGTGAGTTTGGCATATCTGCCAGACTCAACTAAGACTGCTCCAAGCTTGATTGTTCGTTCCAATGCTGTTTTTCTTCCTCTTTTTTTGCTGTCTTTGAATGCAAATTTTCCATCCCATTTACTACCTGTTTGTACTCCTAGGGAGTATTTCTTTTGGGCCTTGGTTAGTATTTCCACTAAATTGTCAACTTGGGTTTCAGGAATTTTGTCAAAATTGGCCAATTTGCAGGCCTGTTCCATCCCTATAAGATAGAATTCCCCGATATCGATTGGTTCACTGTCATCTTCCATGAACTGTATTTCTTGCTGATTTCCTTCTGTTTCCTTCCCTTTGTTCTTGCTCTGTAGGGGATTGTCAATATCCATATCTGGATTGCTCCAGGGTTCTGAGACCTGTTGGGTGTTTTCGCTTTGCTGGGTCGAGATTGGTTTCTCCTGTTGGGATGCATTATGCATTGTCTTTTCCTTGTTGGGTTCATCCTGAGTTGTCGTTGTTGCTAGCGCCTCAAAGCTGTTGCTGGTAGAGGGTTTGGAGTTCTCTACTAGCGGAGGTTTTAGAGAGGCATTCGGCTTTTTGCCTCCGCGTCTTCGGTTTGTCACTTTAGTAAAGCCATCCTGTTGTTGAGGTTCGGGATTGGTTCGAGTTTCCTCCTTCTTGTTTAGGGGACAATCTCTGAAGAGGTGTCCAATAACATGACATTTCCTGCAACGAAAAGGCACCTGTTCGTAGTCAATCACTTGGATCCAGTCGTGATCCTCATGGAAGAGTCTTACTGTGTCTGGCAAAGGCTGCTTTAGATCCATGTAAACACAGATCCGGGCATAGGAGGCATAAGTAGTGTATCTCACAGTTTTGGTTTCTTCTGCAACTTTTACAAAATCTCCTATCACTGATCCAATGGATTTTAAAGAGTCTTCACCCCAATATTCCCATGGCAGCAAATAAAGTCTGATCCACACTGGCGCGTAGCTAAGGTCTTCCTTATCCGGATTAAATCGGGAAACCTATTCTCTGAGGTAGAGCCCAACAGAATTGAAGAAATATGGCCCCCCATCGAAGACTCTGTTTCTGTCTTCCAGGCAGTTAAAAATAGTAGTAAAAAATCATTTCGGCCCTAGGAGGAGGGTTATTTCACCCTTTGGCTTCCATTTATGATTTATCCATCCTCTTAGAGATTTTTCATTTGGCCAGAAGCCCATAAATTTACCTATAAGGGCATGGTCTTTCATAAATTGTATTCTTCCATTTATTCTATCACTAGGCAGTTCAACTTCTGGCCTATGAGTAGCAACCGGTTTGCAAGTGGATGAACTAACCTTTGGATGTTCAGTTGAAGCTTGTGGATCCACCGTGTTCTGTGTTTCCCCTGTGGACTTATCTTGATTCGCTGAGCCTGTGTTTGTGTTACCTTCTGGTCCTTGCTGGCTTCCGTTGAAGGGCGGAAGCTCTGCCCCATCCCCCTGCGGGGGTACCATTGGGGCCGCCTGATCTGTCTGCTGCCTGAAGCGTTTATAGTACTTGTCAGATCTGAGGGCGCAGAGCAGGAGCCCTGCTGCCACAGGTTAACCGCGAAACCCTAGCAGCCGCTCATCATCGGAACGCCATCGCTCCTCCCATTCGCTCCTTCGATCCAAAAACAAGCATAATCTCCCTCCTCAACCATTTAACATGTAAGAGTTGTAATAAAACATATTAGTTATTATATTTTTATTTTATGCCCATGTAGATCCAAGTGTTGTGAATACCATTTCTGATACCTCTCTTAATAACTCCTAATTATTTATTTATTTATATATTTCTTAATTTTTATTTATTTATTTATTTATTCATTTTTTTTAAATTAATTAATTAATTTATTTTATTTATTTTTATTATTTATTTATTTTCTTTTTATTTATTTATTTATTTTTATTTTTTTTTGGTTTTAACACAAGATATAACTTAGCTTATGAGTTGTCCTCATCTAAGTTTATTATTGACTATAGGTTGAATTTTGTTACCTTATAAATTTTGATAAAAAAAATTCACTCTACCATGTTATTTGGTGACTCATTGAGACGCAATGGGGAAGATTATATGCTAACCCCACCCTCATATGGTTTTCCCCTTCCCTCAATTCATTTCGACAAGGTTTTATGTTATACCAGGGGTATATGTGTTCAACGTAGTGTCTCACATGACACTTGGGTTTAATTTATGCTTACTTATCACTATGTTCATGTGCTCAAATGGTATTTCAGCTCTTAAATAATTGACTAATCTTGATTCCCCTTCTTGTCCCAAATGCAATGTTTTCTATGGGCTTAATAGAAACCTTTTCTATCATTTTTAACGAAGGTGATCTGAAGCTTAGAAATAGGTAGTTGAAATGCGGAAAATGCATTGGCTTCCTCAGTAAGCACATTTTGAAATTAGGTTTTGAACATATCCTTTCAGAGTTATGGTTCTAGAGTTTTCATTACTATTGTCCCAATTATTTTTTTGACTCTGTGAATTATTTTCCTTCATTCCGTTACTAATTTCCTACAATCCATTTCCTTCATTTTACTTTTAGCTTTCCCCCTTCCCTCTTATGTATCCCAAATCTCAGATTGCACTGGACCGACATTACCCACATCAAGTTTTATTCTTTCTATGAAATGTTAAATTGGAATAACATTATCTTTCCTCACTATGGAGAGGATTTGAAACGACTGGGAAACAAGGCAGGTAATAACTACTTTTATTTGCTATCTATTTTTGTTTTTCACTTTCTTTTCATTCTTCTAAGACACAAAATTCTTCTTGGCATGGTTTGGGTAGGAGGCTTGTTATTTGGAGGTGAGTTTTTGATAATGTTAAGATACAAACTAAGGAGGGGATGTATGTCATCACATGGACATACTTCCCAAATAATTTCCCTTAGTATGATGATGAGATGATGATAACTTCCTTCCCTTGCTTTGGTTTTCAAACATCTCCTTGCATGGCTTCTATTTTCACTTATTGTGAATGGACTCATTTTCAACTATCTCTAGTTTATATGGTTATTTGGTCTCCGTAAGACATTTTTTGTTTGTAATGAATTACCTCGAAGAGGGTTAACACACTAGGACCCTGTTCTTCATACTTATAATATTATTTATCCGTTCCCTTGGAGAAATGGAAAGAAATCATTTAGTTTATTATTGTTTTATGGTTATTCACTAATGGGTTCTTTTGTGATTCCATTTAGCAATGGAGAGGGTAAGGGTATCATACCATAGCCCCATCATTCCTCCATTATATAATATTGATTCTGTTTGCAGTGCTCTAAATGTGTATAAATTCTAATATAAAATGTATCTATTGTTTATTATTCTCCACACTTTTGAGTTTGGGATCTTATTTGAGTTTTGGCCCCTCCCCCACCCCCGCTAGATATTCATAATAACAATAAACTTACGGTTCTATTTAAGGAGCCGTGGCCATGTTTTTCTCACATTAGGAATATGGTTTTACTTTTCCATTGTGGCTAAAACTCTAGGAATGCACAAAAATTTGTTTTGTTTTTTTTGCTTTGGAGTGAAGAGTTACATACTAGGTTTATCCTTGTAGCCTCTTTTCTTAGTTATCGACACAACATACCTCATAGGGCATCCCACCTTTCCTAAGAATTTCATGCTTCTAGGTTGTAACTTGTCCTTTACTTGGTGTGCTCAAGGATTTATTCAGATTCTTGGAGTTTGCATGGTCTAAATAGGTTCTTGTAGGAAACATCATAGGTTTTACATTTGTCCTTAGTTTCCATTCATAAATGTTATTACCATTATTTCCCTTGTTCTATGATATTCAAGAAAAACATTGAGTTTATCCCTATGCTGTAGTTTTGGCATATACTCTTCTCAATACGTCTGTAACTTATATCTATAATTTAATCTAATACCTCACATTTGCGTTCAGTCAAGGAGTATGTGCAGTTCTTCGATACGTAATATTCTGCGCCTAGCATATTCTTTCCAAACAATCAATGAAGGAAGATTTAGAGGTTTATCGACATTCAAGTGGTTTTCCTTTGGGCCTGTCTATGTATTTCCTAATATGCAAGACATAAATCTAATTTCTTTTTACAATGTATATTTTTTTTAACCCTTCCCATGAACCGTTCAAATGCCGATCATTCTAGTGAATAACCATTTAGATTTAAAAGTTATCCATATTTCTATTAACTTTGAAAACATGTAGACAGTAGGATTGACATGAAATTGTTGCGTGGGATAATAACATTCTCTTAAAGGTTATAATGATTGGTAGTAAAGCCTACAAGATATTCATTTCTATCAATTTGCTTACCTTATTTTATGAACACATGCATGATTTAATATACCTTACATGTAACATCAGTACTAATGAATTGAAATCACTACTTGAACACATGCATTAAGGACTAGATGAACCAACAACCATATCGATGATACAAATTTATGGGGTATGTTCCACCTATCTGTAGTAGATTGATAAGACAAATCTCTTTACCAACACACCCCTAAGCCTTGGGTTGTGATTTTATAGAGACGAGTTCCTCAAGCCTATTTTAGCTCAGTTGATTTTCACTTTCAAGTATTAGATGGTGGTATCCATAGATCAATCTCAACCTTTCACTTATTATCTCCCAACATGAGACTCCTATCTCTTCCTTGGGTACCTATAAATTCATTGTTGATCCTTCGTAGCCTCATAACATGTGGAAAATCTTCCACTAACAACTATTTATTTCCTAGGACTTGTTCCACCATGAGGCCATATACCCTTTGTGCTACATGCCCCCTTAAGATATGTTGTTTATCCCCGTTCCAAATTTATGTTTAGAGAATAAAAATTCCTCGACTCTCCATTTGCGATTCATAGCTTGTCATCAGTCAAGCAGAGCCACCTCATATAAACTCAAAATCCATACTCACAAACATCGCTCATCAAATTGTATCTATTTAATTATTATTAATAAAATAAAATTGTCTACAATATTTATTACAATATTATTTTTGAAATTTAAAGTTTTGAGACCTTTCAACCATAATTAAAATAAACATATCTTCAGAAACCAAAAGTTAAAGAAACTTGTGATAATAATGGATATCATGTTATTTTTGTTATGTCATCTCAAACACTTGTAATACTGAATGAAATGTTAGCTAGATAGTTTTTGTTGAATAAATCATTGAAAAACCTCATTAATAAAATAAAATTGTCTACAATATTTATTACAATATTATTTTTAAAATTTAAAGTTTTAATACCTTTCAACCATAATTAAAATCAACATATCTTCAGAAACCAAAAGTTAAAGAAACTTGTGATAATAATTGATAGCATGCAATTTTTGTTATGTCATCTAAAACACTTGTAATACTGAATCAAATGTTAGCTAGATAGTTTTTGTTGAATAGCTCATTGAAAAACCTCGTTACTTGAAATTAATTTCCTCACGTATGATAACAAAATAAGAAAAATATAAAACCTATAAAATTCTTAGCAACATATATTAATACAATATAATTTAAGTAACCTTTACTTACCATTGCAGCCTGAGCTAATGTCATAGGGTGAATTGAAAGCCGTGCACCTTGCGAAAATAAGGTGTCATGAATAATCAAATAAGTGTATTTCTGAAACACTAGTCTACCGATATGGAAATATTTGTCTGAAAAAATCAGGCAATGTCAAATGACAAGTATGGGATGGTAGTCAATTTCACCAATTTGTTGTTGTGATTAAAAAACAACATTCAATTACCTTGTCTCATTTGAGTCATCCTATTGTGACTTTGTTACATGGATGGCTAACCATGTTTCTGATACTTGCCATGTAGAAAGTGAAGCCACACACTATGTTCACCATTAGTGACTTAGGAAAAGGGGTCTAAAATGTATTGTGGAGGTTGTGAGCTATAAAAGAGACATCCACATGTCATATGATGTGTGGGATCGAGGTTAATATGAGTTATATATATGATTAACATTAAACATGTCTCGAGTTTTAGTAGGGCTAGGTGGAAATGATGAAATGTCTTAATAATCCCCCAACGCATTATTTTGTTCCCAAGTGGAAGCCATACCACATTGCAATGGGATATTATAGAGACTCAAAAGTTGTTTAAATTTAGTGGAACCCATAGTGAAATCTCATCCTATTTTAGATAGAGAGAAATATTGTTTTTCAAAATTAAAAGAGAATGAATCTTCATCCAAGAATGTCTCTATACCATTTTACTTCTGGAAACCATTTAGAAACATTTAGAGACGAAAACTGACTCTATATGAACTCAGAACTTTCGAATGCTTGTTTAAGAGGAAAGTTCGCTTCACCTTAGTAATGATAACATGTTATTACTAGATTAAATATAAGTCAAAGGAAAATTAATGTGTAAACTTGAAGGTGCACTAGAGTTTATATCTCTAATTACATTATATCTTTTGTACATTTTCTAATTTTATCATTATGATAATATGATTTTAAGTCATTTTATTAGTTATTGGAGACTTTCGCAGTTGATCTGTACAAGGTTTCGAGTTTCGCATGGTGATTCTGTGGTCCCTGATGATGGATGGAGTCACCATCCAAAACGTTATCACTCATATTAGACATTATTATTCTGTTTTCTATTTCCTTTCATTACTATTATTCTTATATCTAATATGTTAACACTATTAATCACCTAATTATTCTACTCATTTATCATTTTATATTAATTATCTAATTTTATTATAAGTACTCCTATCATCTGTATTCTATTTATATATTATTCATTACAATTATACAATTAATTATTAATATTACTATTAAAATCAATTATTATTCTTTTTTTTTAAAAGTTAGTTTATCATAATCGTTTTCTTTGATTCCTAGGATTTCTATACCCCACCTTTCCCACCTCTTATTTTGCAACACATATGTGTATGGACCTTACCACTCTTATGCTCTTAAACATTTGGCCTTAAAGCTAGATCTCCCTTTAGATTTGAAAAATAAAACCAAAGTGATCTATAAATCTCCAAAATTAGGTCCTACAAAATTTAATGAAAAAAATCTCAAAGCATTATGATTTAAATTTTAAAAGATTAAAGAAAAAACATTAATTTTAGTAATAACTTATTTTTCTCACTTTTATTTAGTAAATTGAATAGAAATATGGTATGCCAAAGTAATATTCATTTTTAAAGAAAAACCATCATATCTATGAACCACAATAGTTGGTTCGAAACGCGTCGACAAAGGTCTTTCTATATGTGATTTTCACCTAAGCTCTTCTTATAAAAAAAACCATCATATCTATTTACGGAGAGAATAGCACTTAGACTATACCTCTAACAATCCATGTGACTTTTCTACATTTTTATTTTTATGTCAAGTAACTACAAGTTAAATTGTTTATAAAAAAAAGTTTGAGGAGTAATAATTGAAATAATAATATATTTGTTAATTGTTAAAAATATAACTTGTATTTTTTTCAATTATTTAAATTAAATTAATTGATAATAATTTTTTGCAAAATATAAATATAAATGATTTATCTAATTTTTATAATAAAATATAATGTACATAAATAATAATAAATAAAATAAATAATATATAACAAAATTATGCTCTATATTTTTGGGTTAATTTCATGAATAAAAAAGATTTCAATGTAAAGATAAGGGTGAAAGAAGATCTAAATGTCAATTTAAATTTCATATTTGGTAACAAGAAAAACAAAACCAACAAAACTCCCAATCCGATTTAATGTAAAACCAACAAACCTCCCAACTCCATCATTCCCATTCCATTCCGGTTTAACGTAAATTGTCAACTTATTTTGAATGAAACCAATATTTCGAAAGAGATGGTAGTGGATTTGATAATAAGAGAGTAAACATTAAATGCTTATGACCGTTTCGAATGGAAATGATACAAAGAAATTAAACGTTTGAAATATATAGAAAGTAAACGTTATAATGTTTACGGCCGTTTCACATGGAAATGATATAAACCCAACATTACGCTAGATTCATCTGATTCGTTTCATCTTCTCTAAATTGCGTTGGTTTATCGGTTGTTCTTTTTTATTTTCGTTTGGCTTCAACTAACAATTGCTAAACATGTTAGTTGGTTTTTACAGTCGGTTTTCATTTACTGTTTTTTTGGTGGATCATTAATTGTTACGTTGGAGATATGATACTAAAGGGTTTGGCGATCCACATGGGTTCTCAGGTCTGATGGGAGAGGTTATGAGCTTATACCTATGGCGGCTTCAGCCCCACAGCGCGACGTACCACGCTGGCAACTCAAAGTTAGTGGTTCCGAATCTGTTGTGGGACTCTGCATCTACCGTTGTGGGTTTTTTATTTTCGAGATTCTACGGTAGTAGTTTTCAATGAAATGCATGCAGAGTATGAGGTCCAAAGGACGTCACAGGAAAGGAGTACCAACTAGAAGCATTTCCACAACATTCAACTACATGGTAACATATCTGTATATATAATGTATATGTCATTTTGTATATAATCATTGTTCAGTGCGTGGAGTCTGGTTTTCTTTATTTGAAATGGATGCAGAGATAAATTAATGGTTTTCTTTATTTGACAAAACTTTTTCACTGATAGAGTTCTGTCTCTGCCAGGGATATTTATCCCTTTTGACCTCTATGCAATGTCTGTACAACAACGGCCTTCTTTTTTTACCCTGTTCAGGCTTTGAAACCCTGCCAAACAAAGCTTTGCCTGTAGGGTTGAGATCCGAAAAGCCTGAACCTGGGGTATGGTTTACAGGAATTGCCGGATCCTTCTCATACCCAAACGAGTACTCAGAAGGAAAATAATGCATTGGTGTTCCTAACGTCTCAAAATTCGATTTCAGATATTTATTGCAATCTTTCAAGTCTTCATGCTGCTCCACCTCCTGATCCAAACAGAAACACAATAATAAATAAAAATACATGACAAATTTATATTAAAAACCCATTAATCTCTGCATCCATTTCAGATAAAGAAAACCAGACTCCACACACTGAACAATGCTTATATACAAAATGACATACACATTATATATATAGATATGTTACCATGTAGTTGAATGTTGTGGAAAAGCTTCTAGTTGGTACTCCTTTCCTGCGACGTCCTTTGGACCTCATACTCTGCATGCATTTCATTGAAAACGACTATCGTAGAATCTCGAAAATAAAAAACCCACAACCGTAGATGCAAGTCTCACAACAGATTCGGAACCACTAACCTTTGAGTTGCCAGGAAGCGCAGTGGGTGGTACGTCGCGCTCTGGGGCTGAAGCCGCCATAGGTATAAGCTCATAACCTCTCCCATCAGACCTGCGAACCCATGTGGATGTACTAGAGCTGATGACAATTGAGATCAAAACATCGCTCCCTCTGTCACTTTTGCATCTCATCATGAGAGATATCTCATACAATGGGTGAGGTTGCGAGGAACACCACCAACGCTGCTTAAGGTCAGTAGTCGATACCCATTAGTGCGGTTTATTTTTAATATTATTTGTTACTTTCTTGAAGTATTTTTTGAATTGGTTTATGTTATGTCAGTGTTTGAGATCCACGTCATACCGGGTTTGATGGTTTGCGAACTTGATTTTTAATATTCAATGTTTCAGAAATTGAAATTCCTAGGTATAACTGTATTAATTTGGGCTAATTCTGAATGGGCTCTATCCACTACAGTGATCAGTATTGAATGGGATACGTATTAGACATAATACTGATTAATCAATACATCGCCCTCCATGTTTACGGCCAGTATTTTGGCTGCCAGTTCAGTACCTCTATTCCAGTTCTGGTTCGCTCAGTTCATTTCGCTTTGTGTAGCGTTTGACTAGAAGTTCCTCTGAATTTTCTGGCCCACCAGGCTTCTGGTGGAATTCTCTATTTTGGCCCGTGAGGGTTATCCATGTATTGAACGCGATTCTGGATTATTACTAATTTTGGCTATTCTTTACTTAAGAGTTATGAGCGATTCTCCGTGTTTACATTCTCTGATTTGCAATTTTTCTGGCTTACATTCTCCGGCCAAGATAAACATTTTGGTGAATATAGAAAGCACACACTATGCTTTTCGGCTCAGCAATTTTGAATTTGTACGGGACACTGATATGTACAGGTCGTAGAAAATATCTCAGAAAACTTTAAGATAACACTGAAAAGTACGAATAGAACCCTGTGCAATTAGAAACTTTATATTAACAATCACACAATTTTACCCAAACTAAAGCAAGTTAGAAACAGTTTGACTTTGATATTCAAGGTAATAGAATCTGTCAAGGTAATAGAATCTGTCATTGTATCGCACTTGGTAATAGACAAGCGTATATCTATTGTACTATTGTACCTGTAGTTTAGCTTTATTAAACTATAGGTACAATCCGAAACTATGAAACTCGTGCCATTAAAGAGAAAAATCCGAAACGAGTTGTTTTACACTAGTAATACTATGAAACTATTATTCATTGTTCCAGCGGCAATGGGTGACTTTAAAGACGGATTATCTGTCATTGTATCGCACTTGTCTCCGCCTCAAAAAATCGATCCAAGCACTCTAACTCAAAAATGCTCCAAAGAAGCTCAAACTACAAATATCGCACTAATGACTGAAACATTAATGATTGATATTTTGGACGTATTTTATAATTTCAAACAATAATACGAGTTAAATTTTTTCGTTGTTTTTCGGGCTACTTAGCTATTACCTATACTGTTGATATAATTTTAACTTTTATACCAAATGAAATTACGATATGTAATTGAGTAGTCGGATGTAATTGAAAAAAGCGCATAATTCTTAATATTTACCTGTTGTTAAAACCACTTAAAGGTCGAATTTATATTTATATTATATATTATATTGTGATTAAAAAAATACAAGGTGTTTTATTTAGATTTAAGAGGACCCTGTGCCATGGCCCAAAAAAGAGTTACTGTTTAGTTGAATTATTTTTTTAATTTTATTTTCCGAATTGAATGTTTTATTTTAATGATAAGGAGGTTAAATAGATATTATATCTAAATGGTTTTAGTCCACACATCTTTGTCCCTTAACGTTTTGTTATCCTCTTTCACTAGAATTTTTTCCAAATCAATAATCTTTATTCCACAAAATGTCTTAAGAGAATATACTAATTTTACTGTATGAATTTTGAAACAGTAAAATAATGTTAATAAATTTGTAAATTTTAAAACTATTTCAAAAGTTAAATGAAAAATAGAAATCAAGTGATTATATTGATTTATGTTTGTAATATTTCAAATTATACAGTAAAATTAAATTCAACTTGAAATTATAAATATAAGCCTTAAATCCAATCAAAAATAATTTAATCCTCTTATTATTGAAACTTATAAAAAGTTAATAAAATATCAAGTGATGAAAGTTTGTGGTACTTATTTTATTTATTTATATATATAATGGTAATATATGATCACAATAGTTAATTTTTTGTAATGTTTATTTGAATAAATTAATTTAAAAATATAGTATTTTTTGAATTTTTAAATATTTTTGAATTATTTATGTAATTGTAATTTATTTTGTTAAGAGGCAGCTTTGCAAGTTAGATCACAATAGTTAATTTTTTCTAATGTTTACTTTAATAAATTAATTTTCAAATATAGTATTTCTTGAATTTTTTTATATTTTTGAATTATTTATGTAATTGCAATTTATTTTGTTAAAAGGGGGCTCTACAAGTTAAATTATATGTGTGCTTGTAAAGTGTAGTGCAAGTATGTAATATTCTTAAATGTTGGTTTTATTGAAATATAATAAAAAATAAAAGTGATATTGGAAATGAGTTTAAACATTGTAAATATTGCCTCAATTAATAATAAAAAGTTAAAATGATAAGTTTGAACATTAAAATGCTTGCTCAATTAAATAATAAAAGGTTAAATTAATAAAATTCAATTTGTTATAGATAATTTATATCATGTGACAAACAAGTACTACAAAAGTAGTTGACACTTGCTATAGTTTCATATCACAAAACCATCTCACATCAACAGTTTAAAAAATGTGAGACACATAAATGTGCAGATAAAGAGCTCAAAATTATCATTCCAAAAAATCCCCACTAAATTTTAATGAAATCAAAGAAAAATAATGTTGAAAAAAAGGAAAAGTATTTTACAATTAATTTAACTTGTGAATATAATTAGTTACAATTCCATGGGCCAAAACCATGACTTATAAATACCCCATTAACCATAACTTATTTTCCAGCCAAAATATTTTATAGCAATATGACAAAAAATTTAACCATGGAGATTGACCCCCATATTACAGTTGATATTATTAACTTGTAAATACGCCTTTGTTACAATATCATGGGCCAATACCATGACTTACCAATACAACATACCCTGAAAGACATGAATTATTTCACAATAAAAATATTTTATTAAAACACGAAAAGTTTCTTAACCAGGGAAATTCACCCCCACATTACTAGATATATTATTAACTTGTAAATACTATTTATGATAATACCATGGGCTAATACTATGGCTTAGCACGAGATCCTTAACCATAGATATTCACCCACACTTTTCCATTCATATTATGAACATGTGAATAGATTTTGTTACAATACCATGTGCCAATACCATGGCTTTTCAATACTACATGCCAAAAAATCATAACTTTTTTCGCATTCATATTTTTTTATAAACAATATGACAAGATTCTTAACTATGAATATTTTCCCCCACTTGAAAATGGATATTATTAATTTGCAAATATGATTTGTATAATACCATGGGCCAATACCATGAATTATAAGTACTACATGCCCAAAAACCATACGTTATTTCACAATCAAAATATCTTATATTAATTTAGTTTTGTTGAATAGCACATTGAAAAACCTCATTACTTGAAATTACTTTCCTCACGTATGATAACAAAATAAGAAAAATATAAAACCTATAAAATCCTTAGCAACATATATTAATCCAATATAATTTAACTAATCTTTACTTACCATTGCAGCCTGAGGTAATGTCATAGGGTGAATTGAAAGCCGTGCACCTTGGGAAAATAAGGTGTCATGAATAATCAAATAAGTGTATTTCTGAAACACTAGTGTACCGATATGAAAATATTTGTCTGCAAAAATCAAGCAATGTCAAATGACAAGTATGGGATGGTAGTCAATCTCACCAATTTGTTGTAGTGATTAAGGAACACCATTCAATTACCTTGTCTCATTTGAGTCATCCTATTGTGACTTTGTTACATGGATGGCTAACCATGTTTCTGATACTTACCATGTAGAAAGTGAACCCACACACTATGTTCACCATTAGTGACTAGGAAAAAGGGTCTAAAATGTATCGCAGAGGTTGTGAGCTATAACGGAGACGTCCACATGTCATATGATGTGAGGGATCGAGGTTAATATGAGTTATATATATGATTGACATTAAACATGTCTCGAGTTTTAGTAGGGCTAGGTGGAAATGATGAAATGTCTTAATAATCCCCCAACACATTATTTTGTTCTCAAGTGCAAGCCATACCACATTGCGATGGGATATTATAGAGACTCAAAAGTTGTTTAAATTTTTTTGGAACCCATAGTGAAATCTCATCCTATTTTAGATAGAGAGAAATATTGTTTTTCAAAATTAAAAGAGAATGAATCTTCATCCAAGAATGTCTCTATACCATTTTACTTCCGGAAACCATTTAGAAACATTTAGAGAGGAAAATTGACTCTATATGAACTCAGAACTTCCGAGTGCTTGTTTAAGAGGAAAGTTCACTTCACCTTGGTAATGATAACATGTTATTACTAGATTAAATATAAGTCAAAAGAAAATTAATGTGTAAATTTGAAGGTGCACTAGAGTTTATATCTCTAATTACATTATATCTTTTGTACATTTTCTAATTTTATCATTATGATAATATGATTTTAAGTCATTTTATTAGTTATTGGAGACTTTCGTAGTTGATCTATCCAAGGTTTCCAACGTTTCCCATGGTGACTCTATGGTCCCTGATGATGGATGGAGTCACCATCCAAAACATGGTTACTTTGTGGTCCCTGATGATGGATGGAGTCACCATACAAAACATGGTGACTCTATGGTCCCTGATGATGGATGGAGTCACCATCCAAAAAATGGTGACTCTGTGGTCCGTGATGATGGATGGAGTCACCATCCAAAACTTATCACTCATATTACACATTATTATTCTGTTTTCTATTTCCTTTTATTGCTATTATTATTATATCTAATATGTTAATACTATTAATAACCTAATTATTCTACTCATTTATTTATATTAATTATCTAATTTTATTATGAGTACTCCTATCATCTCCATTCTATTTATATATTATTCATTACAATTATACAATTAATTATTAATATTACTATTAAAATCAATTATTATTCTTTTTTTTTCTAAGTTAGTTTCTCATAATCTTTTTCTTTGATTCCTAGGATTTCTATACCCCACCACATATGTGTATGGACCTTACCACTATTATGCTCTTAAACATTTGGCCTTAAAGCTAGATCTCCTTTTAGATTTGAAAAATCTAACGAAAGTGATCTATAAATCTCCAAAACTAGGTGCTACAAAATTTAATGAAAAAAATCTCAAAACATTATGATTTAAATTTCAAAGGATTAAAGAAAAGCATTAATTTTAGTAATAACTTATTTTTCTCACCTTTATTTAGTAAAGTGAACAACAATATGGTATGCCAAAGTAAGAAAAACTATCATATCTATTTACGGAGAGAATAGCACTTAGACTATACCTGTGACTTTTCTGCATTTTATTTTTATGTCAAGTAACTACAAGTTAAATTGTTTATAAAAAGAAGTTTGAGGAGTAATAATTGAAATACTAATATATTTGTTAATTGTTAAAGATATAACTTGTATTTTTTTTTCAATTATTTAAATTCAATTAATTGATAATAATTTTTTTTTTGCAATTAAAATATAAATGATTTATCTAATTTTTATAATAAAATATAATGTATAGAAAATAAATAATAAAATAAAATATAATAATATATAACAAGATTATGCTCTACTTGTTTGGGTTAATTTCAAGAATAAAAAAAATCTCAATCTAAAGATAAAGATAAAGATGAAAGAAGATCTAAATGTCAATTTAAATTTCATATTTGATAACCAGAAAAACAAAACCAACAAAGCCCCCAATCGGATTTAATGTAAAAGGGCATTCTCTAAGCGATTTTCCAACTCCCTCATT
>APFE031187776.1:0-33724 GCA_000404065.3 Pinus taeda
GGGAACTTTACGCAATGGGGACCATTGCTTCTTAAGGAGGGAGGAATGATCCGAATAGAAAATGGCATCAACCCATGGTACTCATCCACCCATATTATTCATCAACCCATGGAATTTACCCATGTTATTGTAAATGGCATCCGCCCGTGGTATTGTGACATCCACCCATGGTATTCATTAACCCATGGAATTGGCCCGTGGTATTGTGACATCCACCCATGGTATTCATTCACCCATGGAATTGACCCATGGTAATGTAACTAAAAAGTACTATAAGTAACAAGTCACATTTTTTAAAAGGACAGATTGTCCGCCACAATGTAGCTTTACAGTTCAGAGGCATGTAGCTGCCACATCTCTTCTCAGAGATAAGCTACCATTGCCCTAGCTGGTTTATTTCCACTTAGGTTTTAATAAAAGGTTTCTTTGTGGTTTTGTTTATTGGGCATTCTCCTATTTTTCTTCTGGTAATTTCAAGTTTCCAGATCTTGGGGGCCTTTCCCCCAAGATCCATTACAAGTTTTCAGATCTTGGGGGTCTCTCCTCCCAAGATCAACTTCAATTTTTTAGATCTTGGGGGCCTCCTCCCAAGATCCGGATCAGTGGTATCAGAGCAGGTTACGATTCCATGGGAATGAGGGTTTCATGCATATGTCAGTCTCAGTTTTTTTTTTTTGCAGGAAATTTTTTTTTTTGGGCGGCGACTTTGCAGATCCGATCTGTACGTTTTGGTTCAAAATCTGTAAAATCTGATTACAGATCTATATTCTTTGTGAAAAAATAGCCGATTTCAAAAAAAAAATCGGTCAAATCGGAGTCCGGATGAAGGAGATATCGCTGATTTAAAAATCAGTGGGGTTGCAGATAATTTTTTCAGGGCAGCGAGTTTGCGGCGCATATCTGGACGTCCTGGTGCAAGATCTGCAAAATCTAATTGTAGATCTGGAATCTTTGTGAAAAAACACCTAATTTCAAAAAAAAAATCAGTCGAATCGGAGTCCAGATGAGGGAGATATCGCTGATTTAAAATCAGCACTTTTTTTTTCAGAAATTTTGGGTGACGGCGGGAGAGTAGCAGCGCAGATCTGGAATTCTAGTGCCTGGATCAGGATTTCTATCACATGGGAAGATGCAGAATGATTGTTCCATTTCTGAAAACAGGTTATAATAGAGATTCTGAGCAATATTGAAAAAACTGTGACATTTTTAAATTTTCACCATTTTTCTTTTTCAAAACCCTCTTTATGGCTTCTAGCAAGGTTCTATTATTTACAAGAAAAGATAATAGTCCTACTATTGAAGAATACATAAAAGAACATAAGTGGTTATGGAACAACCGTTAGAAATGGTGGGTAGTGGCGCAATTTAGAGATGAGGCAGCCACATGGTGGGGATTACTTAACCAAAAGAAGTGTTCCAACCTGCTCGATGAATAATTCGAAAAATTGCTTTTAGACAGATGGTCTCATGCCAGAAAACAAGATAAGGAGAAACATGTGGGGCTATTTCCTACTGGTATATCCTTATTACAGGTTCATGGATTGATTCAAAAGGAGAAGATCATGGTGTCTATAAATCCGAGTTGCAAGAAAAATCTCATAAATGTTAATTTGGCAAAAAAATTGCAAGTTCCTAACAAAACACATTGAAAATACACAAGTGGATGATGAGGATGTTCAAGTGTACAAGGATTTGAAGATTTCTATGGATAAATATGTGTTGTATGGTGATTTTTATGCTTCAGAGATGGATAATATGGATGTTGTTTTGGGATATCCTTGGATGGAATCCGTAGGTACTATCAATATTAATGTACAGAAGAAATTCCTGAAGCTATGGTATAAAAAGAAGAAAATTACATTACAGGATATTTCCATCCATAAACAGGTAGAGCACATGGAGGCTAAAGCAGAATATGTTCAAGGGACTGACATATCAGATGATGAGCCTTTGATGATTGACAATCAAACACAAACAGAGGTTGCAGAAGGAAAGGTTACAGGTGATGATACATCAGAGGAGGGCTCAGTGGTTGAAGTCTTATTGAAAAAGAAGACACCACAACAGGCACCACAGCAGGGTGAAGTCAAACAAAAGCCATCGTGGGTTAAAACTTCAACATATCATCACCCACATCACCTCGCAAGACAACCATCAAGATGGAAACCAAGTAGTCACATGACGAATACAAAGGAGAGACGATCCACCTACTACACATCAACACAGAAGAGCTGCCACGGTCAACTTCCATCTCAAGCGAACGAGGCACCAGCGAGATCGAGGGTTCACCTTTCTCTTGGATGGCTAGATGCACGTGCATGGTATCAGTGGACTACTCTTTTGAGTAGATCTTATTATGTGTGTTCTTCCCATGTTTCAGGGACGAAACATGCTAAGGGGGGTGGAATGTTATATACCTAAGGGGAGTAATATGGGGTACCGAGGGAGGTACCCAAGGTAATAATGTAATAATGGGATGGGCCATAGTAATAAATAAGGTGGTTAACCCATGTCATGTAAGGGACCACAAGTAGTTAATAATAATGTAATGGGCCCATGGTATTAGTTGATGGTATGAGTAAACCATGGTATTGATGCATGGTATTGTATGTATGAGGCCTATATAGAGGCTAGAGACTCCACATGGAGAGATATGAAGAAAAGTATTCTTGTATGCACAAGCATATGGTTGTGGAGTATTCTCCTTCCTTAAGGAGTGAATGTATGGTGTTGCCCTACCTCAAGGGTTTGATAATAAAGAAGCATTTCTATCTATTTCTATCTTGTTATTCTTGGGTTACCTCTATTATCTTATACTTTTGGATTAGATCTACAACACATAGTCTATCTGCTCGCTCGCCCCTGGCCCGAAACCACCTAGCCTCAAAAGTGGTGCAATACAAACCACTTACCACCCTCCACATAGCAACAAAACGTTCCATCCCGCTTACGTAATACTCCCGATAAATCCAAAAAAGCCCCGCCAACCTTAGTTTTGTTAAATAAAATGAAAAAAACATCATTTTCAATGTGATTCCCTGCAAACTGTGCTCCCATGCAAAACAACATCGAGTCGACTGTTTGAGCTTTCAGACCACCACCCAGTTAAGAACCTTGCAGCGACTCCACCCAGAACCTGTCATCCTTCCATCTTCACAGTGTTCACCGTCTTGATAACAGGTATTTATCCAAGCTACACTGAAACCCTGTAATTTCGGTTTTTACTTAAAATTCTACAAGAAACGGCCAAATTCAGGTCTATTCCACGTTTGTGTTGGCCATACGAAGCTCCCAACCTACGGTCTTGCCTATTTTTTGCAGAATTTCCCCCAATTCCATCTTTGAATTCACAAGAACCAAAGATGGAAACCCCTATAGCCTTGAATGTCGCACCCATGAACGCTCCTCACAAAGACTTAGATTATCTGCGTCTGGCCGATAAAGACTTTTAGATAAAAGACCTATCTGGTGACAGTAACCATCTTAAGATCTTCTGCCAAATGAGAGATAGTTATCTAAATAAGTTTGACATTTTTGGACTGTGGGAATCTAACCTTCCCATGTATTTCTTCCCCTCAGTCCATGTTTCCTAGACATAATTCATCAATTTTGTGCTAATTATGATCCCAACTAGAGAGTTGTTATGTCCCCGTTCCAAACTATCTTCTTTTGCATAACTACTCAGTCCATTAATGAAATGATACAATTCCATTCCAGTCAGCCCCTCACCCCTCTTTCCATGGCATATTTACTTGAAAAATCCCCTCATTTATCTCAATCAGAAATAAATAGCATTGCTCAAACCTTCATGTTACCAAACTACCAGCCCAAGGGTCCACCTCCTTATCTGCAAACTTGCTTCACTGAAACTGGAAGACTCATTGTTGATATGGTATCCCTGATAATGGGATTTAACTCCAGTGAATATGTGGATGATATTACCCTAGTGTTACTATCAATCTTCACTCCAGGACAACCCCCTGTTGTTAGATATGACTATGCTTCTTATATAGCCAACAGAATCCATGACCAGATCCTAAATTTGGAAAGGGAAGGAATTTTCAAATATACCTCTTTTATATACCATCTCATGTTATACTATCAGTCAGATAACTTTCCATTCCCTCTCAAGAAACTGGACACCAGAGGAAATCCTAGATTTGTCATCTTTTGGAGTTCTTCCACAATACCATTGAGTCCCCTTACACTTATAATGAGTTCATTGACTTATTTGTACATCCATCAATCTCTCTGTTGATAGGAGTTTCCCCTCCTAGAATCAGTGGTGACATGAAGAAAATTCTCCAGCTCTTAAAGCAATACCGGATAGGTGATTGGTACCTATACAAAAATGACACAAAAATCAGGATGTATGGGTGTGAACTTTGCCCTTTTAAGTTACCCAAGTATGTTCCCATGAGATTGTTTGCCTTGGAGTATTTCAGGCAAATCATAAATGCAGATTTAGTCCATTTTTGTGGTGCCAAGAAAAAAGCTCAGCTAAGAATAAAAAACTAGCTAGGCCCTTTTGTCATCAATAATAGGGATGCATGGAAAGAAGCTGAAATAATTTTAGAAGATCACCTTAGACTATGAAAGAGTTTTAGGTGGGTACCATATGACCCCAACAGTTTTATATGTGACAGAAGGACAAAGAACAAATTATCCCCTTATATTCATCATAGGATCCCAGAAATAGAGCAGTTTGCAAACTTGGATGAATGGATAGAGGGAACGTTAGTTGAAGAGGTTAGTGAGTAGGTCAATATGGAAAATGCTATGAGAGATCTTGAGAAAACCCTTGGATTCTTTTGGGCAGGTACCATCAAATTGTCTCAAAAATCAGCAATTCGGATATCCACTGCTAGAACTTCTCAACAGCCCCCACAGGAAGCCAACATACCAGCCACAGGAACATCCAAAGGAAAGGAAATAGAGACCATAGAGTAGCCTACAATGACAGATCAGCCTAGAATTTCCAAAGAACAAGGTCAAGTGCCAACTCCACTAGCTCAAACCAAAATAGCAGAAATCCCAATGTTGCAAACTCCTCTCAATGAGGAAAGAAATAAAAAGAGGGACAGAGAAAGTACTACCCCTGCTAGTGGACCTATAGGACAACCTGGAGCAAAGAGGAAAAGACTGAACCCTTTGTTAGAAGAGGAAATAATTGAAGAAACTGTAGACAGTCAAAGAGAAGAAAGAGCTAGCCACAAACTTTTATAGTGGGAGGAACATCTTCTAGCTCACAGATGCAAGAGTTATAAAGACAACACAGTGCAAAAGTGTCATCCCTTAGGCCACAAAGTAAACAAGCCTCAGATATTAAGAAGACATTCACTGAAATAAAGGCAAGTAATGACCCAGTAAGGATTCAAATGTACAATCAATATTTAAAAATGGCCCCCACAAATCAACAAAGGCTAATGTCAGCCTATGACATTAAAGAGGGAAAGATGATAATGAGTTACTTCAAACCAAAGGTGCAACAACCTCAGTCAACAACAGATTACATCATAACAAATTTGGAGGTCTTTGCTAAAGATAGTTATCCTATGGACCAGATCGAACTTCACATGCAGACTGGGGAAATAGTCTATTCCACATTGGCTGGCAAAGCAATGATGGCCCACAAGTTGCAAGATTCCTTGGACAATACAACTGCTCAACTACATTTGGAAAAAGCCTCTTCCCTGGCCAAGGACAACAGAATAAAATCATTAGAAGAAATCATCATCAGTTTGGGACATGATCCCAAAGATGCTAAAGGCATAGAAGAACTAATCAAGAAGAAAGAAGAAGACATTGTTGCCCTGAGGAAACAACTAAAGCTACCTCCTTCAAGGCACCCACAGACTGCTGAGGTTATTAAACAGAAATCTGAAGAAGAGATGATGGACCTACTCTTGAAACTGAATGAAAGATTGAATGACACAGAGCAGGCTCTAGAAATGCACTAAAGGACAAGCAAGCAGAGTTGACCTCTCAGCCTCCTCAGGTAATTCCCATAGTCTCAACAGCAGTCCCATCTACACTTGGGACAATCTTAGCTCCAAATGTCCCAGCAACCACAACAGAGGTGATCACAGGCACAGTTGCAGCAAGAACAAAACTAGGTAGCAACACCAATTTGAGCACAGAAGAACTGATAAAGGCAATGGAAGACTTGAGGCTACAGGTGTCAAAATTAAAACAGGTAAAAGAACAATTGGCTAAAATTGAAACAGAATTTAATATATCTAAGATAAATGTTGTGGAAAAAATGAGGGAGATCAAAGCTTTAGAAAATAAAGTAAAAACATTAGAAAAAGATCTCACTTTCGAAAATCCCCTAGCAGAGATCAAGAAAATCCTTTGGGCTAACATCATTCAATCTATAAATGATGTGTGGCCATCTATCCAAGTGATCTATGAACAGATTGATTTAGTGAAAGCAGCACAAAGAGAAATTCAAAAGACAAGAGCTTTGTTAGGACAAATGCCAAATGAAGCCAACATGCTTATACATTTTTTGAATAACAGAAATAGAGAACAACTGGAAGAACTTGGAATCTCATACATGACAGACACCATTTTGGAAATCAAAAGGGTTCTAACCAAGAGAACTTTGATGCAGAACTTAGAGAGAAGGTGCCAGGATATGTAGGTAGAAATTAATTCTTTTCTGGAGCAGTTCGCAATTTTGCAAAATAAAGGGCTACCAAGTCCTTTGGTCATTAATGATAGATTAATGAAGCATATTGATTATGTAGACAAGTTGAATAAGTATACTAACAATCAAGTAAGCTCATCAATAAGTGCATCAGGAATAAAAGCACTCCCCATAGGCCGAGTTCTCTATGACAACTTAGAGAACTTATTCTATATTGAGCATGAGGTAAAGCACTTGTTCACAATCCAGCCTAACTTTTTCAGATATACAGAGACTTATGAGACTCTGAGGAAACTTCAAAAGCACAAATTGCCAGAGCAAAAATGGTGGGAAGACATGTTAGAAATTTTGTAAATTTTATCTTTGGTAAAAAGTAAATTTGATGAACAAAGGTGAACAGGGATCAAAACAGGGTGAAGTGTATTAGAACAGGTAAAGAGTATCAGTCAAAGTAGGGTAGCCAACACGAAGTTACTAAAGAAGATAGCAGCAAGCCAAATAAATGGGCCTGCCTCCAGCACACTCAACACAAATAGGAACAACACAACATCGGTTTACCTTTCTCCTATATTTGAGATTAGTTGTCTCTATTTTCTTGTAAAAAATGATTAGTCATCACTAGAATATATCTCACTCTATTATGATATATTTTGTGTAAAATATTTTGTATAAATACCCCCTCAATTGGAGTATTGAAGGTGGATTCATATACATTGTTGTAATATTGGTTTTTTGGAATAAAGTGCTGATTGGATCAAATTTTCGTATGGCTTGCTAGATAAAGAATTGAGGCAAGCGACTTTCCACGGATTTATTGAATCAAACACCGGATCAATAAGTCATCTATACCTTGTGTTTTAAATTTTTCCTTGTTTCTTATATCATATGTGTTCATATCTGAATGATAAACAAAAAAGAGTAATTTGGAATATGCCTGATTGCACTGTCTTCAAAAGTTATTATTCTCTATGTTTTCTTCTGAATTAGAATAAACAGTGAAACCTTGACTGCTCCTGTTTTCTATTTCTTTCACTTTGATTATTACTTAAAGAATACTTAACTTCTCTTTATTAGTAATCAATTCAAGTTCCCTTTTTCAAATAGGTTGAAGGATTCTTAACTGCTCTTCACCCATTTTGAAACCATTCCATTTATTTCAAATCTTTATTTATTCCTTGTTTAACCATCTTGCTCTGTAAAACCATCTTTTGTTAAGGAATCAAGTCTATTTAAGCCATATTCCTTGACTCCATTAGCCCAATGGCCTAAACTAGCTAGTTCTACCCCTCTGCTATTGAATCTGACAACCCAAACTCAAACAAACTCTTAAACTTCACAACTAGCCTAATATCTTTAAAAAACAAAGCTAAAACTTAAAGAGAGATCCTTGTTTGGATACATATTGGCTAGATTCTGTATCTAAAAGATTGGTTTGTGGTTACCTCGGCCCCCTTTCCCCTTCTTACAATTGCTGGGAAAACCTGAGTGATAACACCTTCGTCTCTCAGACCTCACTCCGACTTGACTGTGTGTTCTATCTCTATTCATGGCTTTTTGCCATTCATTTCCATGCCTGTTCGGTTCCTCTTCCACCTCTGTCGATTCACCTTCTGCAGCTATGCTTGGAGTTCCTTGTGCGGCGTCAGCATGAACACTCAGGGGGTGGCCACGTGTCTTCATCTGAACAACACCAGCCTGCTCATCGGTTTGTTTCTTCAATTACATCATGGATGCGTTCTTCCTCCATCGTGGCAGTCAAACAAATTCCATATCCCTTTAGATCGCAGCTTAATTCCCTGTCGATTCTACTTCCTCCATCAGGCACAATCTCAGTGGTATGATATGGGCTCCTCCAGATCCAACATCATACGCACGTCCCACACAGTTGACTTGCTCGATCGATAGTGCACAATCAACGACGGTTTTCTCTCACCTCCGCTACCACGCATCGATCATTGAGTGGTATCGCTCCGCTCTCCTCCAAAACCATTTACTATTTGAGGGCGCCCCGATCAATACCGTCGATTTCTAGAGTGCGGGTCCCACCTTTGTCCTTTTAGCGCTTTTCGTTTCTCCACCCGCGTTTGTCTAGCTCCCAACGCGATCGAGTGCTTAAGGCTCCTCCATTTCAGCCCTGTTTTCCCAATGATGCATGATTAGTGCTAGGTGCGCCTCAAAAATCACCTCCTTTTCCCGATCTAGGGGTACTTTGACCTCCTGCGTAGTCTCCATGGGCCTCGGTTAGCGCACTTTGACCGAGGTCCTTATCGTTCCACGCTGGCTGCCATTTCCATTGGTTTAGGGTGCTTTTGATCGTTGTTTTGGAATTTTTAGAGATTCGTCCCGACCTGATACAATCATGGTTCTTTCCCAGTCTTTAACGGATCCAATTCGAATCATGCAATGAGTTTTTGAACCTGCACATCAACTGGCTCAGCCTTGAGGATGTCTAGCTCAGGAATAGTCTAACATGCTTCATCTACAACCTTAGTTAGGCACTAATTCTTATCTGTGAGGTCGGTCACAAGGTCAATGGTGGAGTCTCTTTGCACAACCAACTGATTGTTGTTAACCTTTTTCTCTTTGATTATCTATAAAGTGTGCTATTCATGGGCTCGAAGTTCCGCAATTACTCCATCCTGCAGAAGATGAAGAGCCTTGGTAGGAAGCGGGGCCAAGTTAATTCCCACTCCCTTGAGGGCACTGAGAGTGGGCTTGTTAGCTTTGATCGTCAATGCTCCATTTGGCAGCAGTATGGCTTGGGGGTCTGTGCGCACAACATCCTTGTAGAATCTGAGGTGCCAAGGGCTAAACTGGTGGCCTTTGAACTGGTTTGAGTTTGTGGTGAATGGATCTGTAGCTCCCGCAGACCCGTTTGAATTGCCCCCAATGCCTGCTGCTCAAAATGTTGCAACAGTTTTGTGGTGGCATCCCACACTGCATCCCCTATATAATGTAGATCTCCCTTTGTCAGGGTGATCGGATCTAGAGACGTCTATCTAGCGTTGGACTTCTTCAGTGGCCCTACCTTTTCTGGCTCTCTGGTGCACTTGATATGGAATGGAGTCATCTCTGGGTCCGCTCCTCCCTGTTCCATCTATTCATCCTCTTTTTCCTCTATCTTTGGTGAAGGTGACCTCTGACCTCCATCAGAGCCGCGCTCCTCTTCTCCTACCTGCCCACCCGACTGCTACACGGCAGCACGCTCTGCCTTAGCCTTGTTTTCGGCCTCCTTTTTCCTCATTTCAGCCAACTCTTCCATCTTCAACTTGGCCTCTTCCTTCTTGCATTGTGTGATGGTCTTGCTCGATCCTACAGCCAAGTCTAAAAAAGTGCGCCACTTTTCCAGCCCGCGGTCAAGGACTATGTCGATTGCATCATCTGTGGCCAAATAGTGCAAGTTGTGCCACTTTTGCTTAGGGTCCTTTTGTGCCCATATTTAAACGTGGTGGAAGTCAACCTTGAATTCCACATACTCCTGCAAACTATCAAAATTGGTAGGCGATAATCACAGCTTGCGGTTGATGGCCATATGCACGTTCATCTCCATTAAGGTCCAAAAGATCTCGCTGTCTTTTATCCTCTGAGGATCCTTAGTTGCCCACAACTAAGCGTACTTCGCGGCCTCTAGTAGGTCCGACACGACCAAACGAAACTGACTCTCTTTGGGTAGCTCCCATGCTACCAACATTATGGACAGCAAGAGCCATGAATAGTGAAATGTCTTTTTGAGATCTTGTGCCTCACGGCAATCGCGAGGGAATCACTGCAGAGGTAGCGCACCCAATTGAATTGAACTCCCTTCGCACATTGGGCTACCAAAGCTACGATTGGTGTCAACATTTCGTCTACGTGACACTTCCACATGACCTTCCCTGCTAAGAGTTGCATTGCCTCTTTGACCGCAGGGTCACAGATGCTCGAAATGGTGTAACTACATGACTTCTTTACCAACTTAAATTAAATAAAAATAAAAATAGAAATTGAGGTCAATTTTGATCAATTTTAACCAATACTCTTAATTTTTCTAGTAAATCATAATTATAATTTTTGAATTCATAAATTAATTAATTAATAAATAATAATTAAATAAAATAATAAAATTCTCATCCCTAGCAATTCATTTGATTAAATAAAATTGGGAATAGGTAACTTAATATAATAATTAAAATTTTGGGAATATAATTTTCTATTATATATAACCCCCTTTTTACATATATGATTAAATAAATTATAAATGAGTTGGATTGAATAATTTATTAACCTAACTAAAATATATTAACATGTTAAAATTGAATAACTAATACATTTCAAGTGGTTATTTATTCAATTACCTTTGACTTATTAATATTTTATTTTTATTTTTATTCTAAACCGTTTTAGATAGTCGTTGATGGTCAACCCAGTCAACCTAGCCGTTTGGAGGATCTGCTCTCCCTATATAATTGACAGCCTTGATCTCGCTCCTCAACTTGTCTTGACGATGAACCACACTAATTGGTTCGAAACGTGTCGACAAAGGTTTTTCTAAATGTGATTTACACCGAAAAATCTTCTATATAACTTAAATTTTTTAGTCATGGTCTTCATGAGGGCATGCTTGCCAGCCTTCCCACCAAACATCATTTCTGAATTTTCCACTGTGTATGGCAGCCACATGATCCTATGGATCAACACATCAGTGATGGGTATTGGCTCCTCCATCCATAAATTCCCATCGTGTACCAAGCGCAACAACTGCTTGATTACCACAATTGTGATGGGCTCACGGTTTTAATGCAGCACCCATAGCAGGTTGAGCAGTCCTGCCTTATCCACGCCTCTCAGCCACTTCCGCAGCTCCAATGCAGTTACTCCAGTGGTTTTGTGGAACAAGCGGTGCATGAGTTGATCCATTACTAGGTTAGGAAACCGCTTTATGTCTGCTAAATCCTAGTCTTCTAATTTCAAAAGGGGGACACACCCCAAGCACAGTCCTTCAAACACAATTTGGTCCGTCAAGAGGGGTGTGTTTAGGGTGACCTTAATTTCATCAATGTCTTTGGGCACCTTGTTCTTTCCCCTGTGTAGAGGAACATACTCAGGAAACTTAGTGATGGAGTCGCACCCCTCAATCTCAACATCCTTTGTTTCCAACCCCACATCCTCATCATCCATTGGGACATCCTCAATGTCTTCTTCTTCTGGCTCTAGGTTAATCGCCTTTCCCTTTTCCTGTGCAGTGGGCTTATCCTTCTGCGGGTGTTTTCTAGGAGATGTGTGCACCGACTATGGTGGCGCGGCCTGCTTGCCCTTCTTGTTCCTGGGACCCTCCTTGGTCACGGTAGGTTTTGGTCTAGGAAACCGTGGCGACTTCGGTACTTTAGCTGGTATCTCTATAGGTGCAACCTCTGGGGTAGCTCCTTCTGCTACCATAGCCACCTCTGGAACAACTCCCTTGGCTGTCACTACTTCCGTGCTCATAGTTTCAGTGGGTGTTGATATAATGCTATGCAATAGCTCTTGATTCGCCTGTGGCAATGTCTCAAACACAGAACTTGCTAGAAAAACTTCGAAGGTTTCACGATTCATGTGCACCTAAGAGATCAACAATTCAATTTTCAAAATGCCAAGTGTTTTTTGCTAGGCAGCCTCCTATAATTTATAGGCACTTTCAAATTCAAATCCGTCTGTTCCCCCCAAAATCGGTTCATTAATGCTAGATTGGAGGCATATTTCAAAATATATTGCCCATAAATTTTGAATTAAATGCCGCCTCCTTCTCCATTTGGCTGTTATTTCGTAGTCAAATCATGAACAATGACTTTAATAGTCACTTTCGAACTACTCTGCGTGGTTGCTCCCCTGGTAATTCAACCCTGTGCGCGTTGTTGTGGACTAATTCCCTCATTTTGCGCAGTTCTTTCTTTGCGTAGCTCTCCAACTCGGGCAATGTAGTTTATAGTCCCTCGCCTCCTTTCAGCTGCCTAGAGTGCTAAGACTGTGCTTCCATCATATAGTCACCTAGATAGATCACTAATGTATTGATTTAATCGTTTGTCATTCACCTTCCCTAGGAAGGGTTCTCCATTCAATTTGACCTACTAAACTGCTCCACCATTGGTAATCTCCTTGATGACATATGGCCCTAGCCAGTGCATCCGAAATTTCCCTGGAAATTTATCAAATTTACTGTCACATAACAAAACCAAATCATTTACCTTGAAGGTGCGTAGTTTGATGTGCCGATTGCGCCATGCCTTTTCGCACTCCTTTTGAACTTGTTGATGAAATCCAACTAGAAATCGATCCTTCTCAAGCTTGACTAGCTACATGAGCCTCTCTTCTAGGGCTCCGCGGTCCGCCATTCCTGTGAGTGGTGCTATGTGTAGACTAGGTACAATGTATTCCATTGGCATCACAGCTTCTACGCCATACATGAGTCTGAAAGTCATTTGCCAAGTCAACTTCTTGCAAGTCATTCTATAGGCCCATAGCACCGCTGGTATGCGCACAACCTAGTCATTTCTTTGAGCATTGTAGACCTTCCTCAGGGCGTCCTCTAGTATCTTATTGAATGCTTCCACCGTCCCATTGACCTGCGGGTGATAAGGCATACTATTCTAATGATACACTTGAATTTCTTCTGTCAATGCGTTGATTGTTTCATTAAGAAAGTGCATGCCATGATCTCTCATCAAGATTTTTTGACCGCCAAATAGTTTCAATATGTATTAAAAAAAAAAATTGCTATTTTCATGCATGTACATTCCTTCACAAGCTGCACCTCCTTCCACCTAGTCAAGTACTTAGTCGCGGTGATGATGTATTGTGCACCTCTCTTCTTTCCTGGAGGCTGAATTGGACACACAAAGTCAATCACCCATTTCTCAAAGGGTTGTAATGTCACCTGTGGCATCAAATGCAGCGCATCCCTCTGTGATGGCCTGCTAGTACTTTGACATGTATCACATGGCCTACAATATGCTTTCGCATCCTTATGTAGGGTTGGCCACCACAACCCAGCACGTAGAATCTTCTACCTTGTTGCTTTTCCTACATGATGTCCTCCTATAGCTCTTTCATGAGCCTCTGCAAGAATGCTTCTTTGTTCAAATTCAGGTACATAACGTTGCAATATTTTTTCCCACCCCATTTTGTACAAGTTCCCTACAATGACAGAGAAGTCTGCTACGCACACTACTAAATCCTTCTTCTGCTAGCTTGCATACCCTTCTAGAAAATTTCCCGTCATTAGGAAATGTATGATATCCTCAAAGTGGTTGTCCACAACATGCATTGCAAAGAGATACACATCAGGCAACCCCTCCTCCAAATTAGTAGGTTCCTCTCTCGTTTCAATGCGTGACAAATGAGTAGGTCCTGCAGTCAGTCGTCCTGGCTTCACAATAAATTCAAAGTCATACTCCTGGAGCAACAAAAACCATCTACAGATCTTCCGCCCCCAACACATGCTTATTGACTAGGTATTTCAATGCAGAATGATCCGTATACATCTTAAAATGTCCACCTAGAAAATAGTGCCTAGACTTTTGGAGTGCGTACACCATGGCTAGTCCTTCACGCTCTATAGTGGGATAGTTCTTCTTAGCCTTGGAAAACTTCTTGCTCATGAATGCTATAGGATGATCCAATTCTCCCTCGCCCACCTGTGTTAGCACGGCCCCCAATGCAATACATGAGGCATCCACATGCACATGAAATTCCTTCTTCTAGTCTGGGAAGACTAGGATTGGTGCGATGACCATTTTCTCTTTCAGCGCATCGAAGCTCTTCTGGCATTCATCATTCCAACATAACGTAACATCATTTTTTACCAACTTCTTCATGGGCACGGTGATCTGGGCATAGCTCTTGATGAACTTCCTATAGTATCCGGTATGCCCTAGAGTCTCACGTAGCTGTTTCACATTCTTTGGCGCCTCCAAGTTGATTATCACTGTAATCTTCGCGGGGTCTACCATTAATCCTTGTATGCATACCGCATAACCCAACAAGATCCTGAAAGGGACACAAAACATACACTTCTTTAGATTGAGGGTAATCTGGTATCTCCGACATGTATTTAACATCAAGCGCAAACTTCCCACATGACGCTTGACTGATCCAAACATTGTCCACTCGTCAAAGTATACCTCCTCAAACTTATGAATGAAGTCTTTGAATGTCGCAATGACTACGTGTGAAAAGATTGCTTGTGTATTCTTTAGCCCAAAAGGCATTACAGTGTACTGAAAACATCCCCATTCAGTCACGAAGGTCATCTTGCTTCTATCCTTAGGCGCGATTTTGATCTGATGGTACCTAGAGAACCCATCAGTGAAATAATATGCTTCTTGGCCACTTACATTATCCAAGACCTCGTCAGTGAACGGGGTCAGGAAAGGATCATGCATGCAAGCATCATTCAGCTTCTGGAGATCCACGCATATCCTTATTTCTTCTTTCTGTTTCTTTTTCTGAACCACTATCGGGCTTACCCAATCAGATTCTTCCATTGGTTAAATAATTCTTACCACAGCACCTTATCTAACTCAGCACGAACCCTTTCTTTATACTTAGGATTAAGGTGGTAAGGTATTTGTTTTATAGGTTTCACGTCTGGTTTCATTGTGATCTTCATGACACCCAGGTATCCTATTATCCCTTTTAAACCAGAAAAATTCATGGGGAACAAATCCTAATATTCACGGAGGAGCTCAACGACCTTGTCTACTGTCGCATCATCCCAATAGTCCCCAATATTTGCAAATTTCTGTTCCGGCTTTGTGCTAATGTTGACCTGCCTAGTTTTCAGTAACACGGTTATGTTTGGATCCTCTATCTGCTGACCTTCAACCTCACAGTGACCTCCAGTTTCTGGAATATTAATATTTCTGGGATCCTCGTCTTCTTCTTCAACGGTCACATTATAACATTCTAACGCATGACTCAGCTGGGTAGTCCAATTAGGTTGGAATAGGTCCAAAGGATTTTGTAGTATCCTAAAGATCGCTGCTACCCCTACTCAAAGCTAAACGTCATTATAAATCCCTGGTGCAATATGTCCCATTCTTCATTGCCATGGCAGAAGTCTGTTTCCAAGTACCAATTCATTGGTGTGATGTCCAGTGTATGACAAAACAGATGCACCCATTCAGTTTGGGGCTCTTCTCCATAAGCCTTAGTCCATTTGGCTAGGTGATCACACAAATCATCCCTTCCATCATACTTATTTTTCATCCACATTTTTGGCCGCCCAAAACATATTCTCATCATCCTCCTATAGTCGCGCTAGTCACCGAAATTATACTTGTGTATACCCCACCATCTTGTGGGCGTAGCGCGCAGTACCCAGTCCAAGGCCTGGAAGCGATGTTTCTCTGACACTTCTCTCTCAAATGCATCCAAAAAGCGATCAACATCACTTAGCCCATCATAGTGAGGTAGATCCCTAACTTCAGATGATACATAGCGCAATGACTTGGTGATCATATTACAATGCAACGTAGATACTTCATGCAGCCGGTTCTGCCAATGCTCTAATTCTTCATCTGAATTTGACATGCAATTGATTTCGTGGTCCCATGCAATACATCCCTTCACTATTGGATTTACCCAATCCTGGTCTTGCACTGTTATCTAGTAAATATGGTCCAAATCATCATCACTTTCATAATCCTGGATGGGTTCTATATAGGGTGGTCCTTCCACAGGATCCAGCGGCACCACCACATGGAGCGACTTCTTTTCAAATATCATCTTTCTCTTCTTTAGGTTGATTACCCCATTCATGTCAGTGGCCCAATCGATTCCAAGGAGCGCATAGTAGGGATTTATATCATCCACAATCTCTATTACTTCAAAATTTTCCAGTGCGTTCGTGCCCTCGATGTCAACTGTTACCCCTTATAGCCTCCCCATTGCGATAACATTTTTTGATTCGCCATTCTTAACTGGATCAGAGACCACTGGAGCGTAGGTCTCCCCATTCTTTCCCAAGTCTATTTTGGCAAAACATTTGTGTCAGACCCTAGATCCAGGATAACTTGGTTCATTTCATATTCCCTTATTTGTGCGATGAGTCTCATTTCATGCCCGATCCTTGCCTTGTGCTTGCCAAGCTTCCTGACCATGCGTGGTTCACCGGTAGCACCCTCCTTACTAGCGCACCGATTGATCAGTTCCCGTAGGCCCTTCACAACCTTACTATCACGGAGTAGTTTCGTGTAGGTCTCCAAGAATGTGGTAATCATGGATGGGTCCTTTTCTTCAACTAGTTTCTCCTGACTTCCTAAGGTAGAGGCTTCAGCGAAGCTTTTCTTTGCTTCCATAAATGTTTCTGCTACACACTCCAGATCAAATCCAATCTCTTCTGGTGCTTTGCAGACCCATTCGCCTTCTGCAAGCTGCTTGCCTTTATCCTCCCCCATCACAGTTCCACTTCGCAACATAATGTTTACCTTAGGGTCTTCCTCGCGAGGTTCAAACCTCATCATTTCGAGGTTATGTGTTAGTTGTAGAGGCTGTGCCCCCCTTTTGCGAATCTTAGCCAATAATATTGGGCAATCCTCAGTCGCATGGTCAAACTGAGTATAGTAGCGGCATGATAATCACGTCAAATTTGGACAGTCCCATGTGTAGTGTCCTGGGCCTCCACAATTGTAACAAATCAACTATCCTCAGCCTCTGCCAGGCCCTCCTACACCTTAGCCTCTGACGCACCCCTGATACTCACCTCGTGTTCCCCCAACACCTTCGTTTGGAGGTTGCATTTTTGCCTGCACGTTGTATGCAAGTTTCTTATCCATAATTAATTCGTAACTATGACAATTGTGCTCATCGTGACCTACTGATTGATAGAAATTGCAAAATAGATGTTGTGGTGTTTGTACAAATTTTTGCAACATATGGCAGTTGTTGGTCGCATGCTTCCTAACAACCTAGCATCCATAGTGCGGGCCCTATACTTGGCCCTGCCACAACCTCCAGTCACAGATGCATTGGTCCTCCTGCTGAAACATAGTTCATGAAGACTGGGCAGTGATCCTTGTCATGCTCTTGACCTTTGCATTTTAGGCACCAAACTTCTTCACACACCTCTCATCGTGTTGTTTTGTCCTTCTTCAAGATTTGCATTTCGAGACAAAGGGTTTGCAACTACGCATGAATTTACTGAACCCCTAGATTATCATCCTTAATTGGTGTGTCATGCAACCTCATCGCGATTTCCAGAGCTTCTACTTGGGTTCCAATCTTTTGTTGTGATAGCACAACCCTTAGGTGGGGCAGGAGCGAGGCTATGAACCATTGGCGTTGCTGCCCATCAGTTAGGTTCATGTTGGCCTCACGGATCGTACACTTCAACCTTTGGTCCAAATCTCAGGGCATCTCCTGAGGCTTCACCATGATCTTCTTGAACCCCACAATCGATTGTGCTTGAGACTTAGGTATACTAAATTCTCTATTCGGTGCAGCTTGGAAATCTGCCAACATAGAAGTTGGGTTATCAATGCTATACTGCATGTACCACGTTAGTGCGCAGTCTTGCAAAGCACTGACCGACGTAGATTTCTTCATCTAGACATCTGTGATACCTTGAGCTTCCCATATAGCCTTCACAACGAACCAAAACTAGTCTGGATCTTCATTTCCTATGCCCTTGAATACAGGTAGCTTTATGGAGTGTGCCATGTTGAACAATAGTGGAGATGGCAGTGGTGTGGACGATGGTGTGAGAGGTGGGGGTGAGGATGGAGGCAGTGTGGATGGATGGGATGAGGATGGAGGTGGTGTAGGTATTCGCGGGAATCCTTGTCTTATCAATTGAACAACGCTCAGTGGAGAAGACTGCGCTTCCCCTTCGTCATCACTCAAAGGCGGCTTGATCAGTGGGCTATACTTTAGACCATTTCTTCCTTCATCCCTAAAATAATTTTCGCTTTGCGTAGCTTCAAACATCAAGGTAACGGCATAACCTGCTGTTCACACAAGAGCATCTTAATCCAAGTATTTAGTGACTTTGAATACTTACCTCGCGGTCCTTTAAAGAAGTGGTGCTTTGCTTCGTTGTAATTGATAGAGGTATCGACTGCAAACTCTGTCACAAATCCTCCTGTGATACGGTCAAGCCAATGGTCAACAACATGCATGATCTTATCTTTAGACGCTTCCAATCTCCTTACTAACTTCGATGTCCAAACAATCAGAGTGTTAATCCTCCACCTTCCTTGGTCGTCTGCCAACTTCGCGATCCACTCACATAACTCAATTGGGAAGGAACAGAAGAAGGTTTCATGTATTTTTGTGTATAGGTATCTGTCCAACCATTGTTCTTTCGTTAATCGCGGATTCTTGTTTTCTTGCACCGTGAATTCGTGGACCTTTCTATCCAACCAGTTTTCGATCTCTTTCTTGGTTGGATTCCAATGATACGAAATCACACATCTCATTATGCAGATCCCAATACCGAGAACGAAACCATTTGTTTGCTTGATGGGCCCTGACCCAGGTTCAACGTTAAGCAGCCAAGAAAATCCCTACACTACTGTCCCTTTTGGCATCAATCCGTGGAGCGCAAACTGAAGTCTCACTCAAAGCAGTATGGGGGGATGCAGGAACCAAGTTTTTATACCCTGAGATAGTCGTGATGTTGATTTTATATCCTCACTCTTGTCTTCCCATAGATCAATAAGCCCTTAGGTCTTATCGATGTACTTCCTTTTTCATCTTTTAGGACCTCCGTGAAGGTACCCGATTACCCCTTGCACAACCTTAGACGATGATTTAGGAACTTATGCACCTCTGTAACTAGGTCACTGACTTAGTCCCCAAATTATATTAGGTATTAACGAACTTTACCATACAAGGAAGATTATCCTTGCGTAACAATAAATTATCACTTGTGTTCATGCAACAGATGGAAACATATATTTTAGTGCATCAACTTAACATTATATCTGAAACTTAACATTCAACATAGCATAATGGCAACATTCATAATAGCAGTAAAATAATGCTAAACAGATGGAAAGTACACACTAAGTTCAAAACATTTCTCTTTATTGATGATTCATGTTTTCAATATAGACTCTAACTTCCCTACGCACACAGCTACAAGGGTCTGCACACTCAGTTGTAGACTTCTACTGTAGGCCTCTATGCACTCAGCTGCAGAGCCTATTCACCGCTAAGACTCGCTCTTAGCTCTCACAAACCTATTACATCAATGAATCATGACTACTGAACTCCCTTAGACTCTCTAAGACTCTCCTTTTTATACAATCCCATGGTCCACAGATCAATGGAGGATCTCCAAAACCAACACAACCTATATAAACTAAGGGTGGAAAACCCTTTTTGACTTTAGGTATCTTCTTGCTTCACGACCACAAAATGCAAAGAATTTACATTATTTATACAAAATTTGGGCCTTCTACCCCAAAACTTGGGTTTGTAACACCAAAATTGATCCCCAGGGGACTTACTCCCAACACAAGGGTCAATTTTATCCTTGGCTATAAATAAACCTCATTTGTACATGCAAAGGACTTTTCACCTTGGTTCCTCCCACATAGCCTTGAGAGTGTGTAATCTTTTCTTTGAGGAATGAGCAGTGGCTCCAATGCCCCACCCATGAGGTTAGTGATATAATGGTGTACCGATGTGTCATGGAAATTTCTCTTAATTCAGAAGCCTGCTCACAGGCCAACATATTTTCTCACATGTGTTGTAACTGTTTGTAAGAATTAATCTTGAACACTTGTAATACATGTTTCTTTAACCTGTGTTAAACAATTGAACTCATTCAACTATTATAATACATATATTTATGAAAATTTGTTTTATAAGTTGTTAACTTTGTCCTGCCGATGTTTCTTACCTCCCAGACATCAGAAAAAACCTTTTACGAAACCTGCTATAATGACCGTCGCACTCATGTGGACTGCCCGCTAGGTGTTGTACATGCTATCTTCCTTTGTGTGTTGTGACTGTCACATCCATGTGGATTTCTCTTTCAGAAGTTGTGCATGTCCTGTTGTGTTGTGTGTCTCCAAAAGAGTTGGGACTTCCTCCCATCCGACTTGAGACTCACTCCCACCCTCTCTCTCTATTTTGAAAGAACCTTGACACAAGTAACACTATCATTCACTAGGCACACAAATTTCATTGTTTGAAGACGAAGCAGACCACTCTCATGTGCTGACAAGCATGAGCGAAGGCGTATCTTTAAGATAATGATAACCGGGCCATTGTACTAGATTGTTGGGTAGCAGAGGCCCCGCGTAACGGTTTTGGGGCATAAAGACCATAAGTTAGGGTAATGATATTGTATAAAGTCCATGAAGTGCACGGAGCGCGAATTGTAATAGGTCGAGTCAAAGGGTTGTCTGCCCAAAAATAATATAAAATAATAGGAAGTAACTCGGCCTGCCCATGGTCCACGAACCATGGGAATGTATAAATAGAGCAAGGCTCTAAGTGTAGAGGTAGCTTTTTTGGAAAAAGATCGAATGTTATGGGTTTATGAAGGCAATATTTTCTCTGCGTCTGTAAGTTCGAGTCAAAGGTTATTGGTAGATAGATAGGGGCTTTGTGGCTATGTGCGCAAAGGCTTGGTAAAGTCTACAGCTGTGTGCGTGGACCCCTGGAGCTAAGTGTGAGGGTAGGAGGTGGATTGTAAGGAAGCAAAGATGATAATAAAGATAAGTTGATTCTGAAATATCATGGATCTGGTTACAATTTTTTTTTATGCATCTATTATGATCTAAATGTTTCTGTTGGGGATATATGCTTATGTATGATTGTGCACATTAGTTATTTCTATTAAATGTTTGCTTAAATACCATAAGAAGTAGATTTGAACTAATCTGTTATAACTGTTGCAGACCAGGACACTACGCGTGTGACTGTACAAACCCAACTAGAATATCGTGCCCCTACTGTGAATAGTTTGATCATGAGATGATAGATTGCCCCACGCTGATAGTGTAGATACGTGAAAAAAAGGTTTCTTAACCTACGATGACGCAAAACATCCAAATGATGAGGTCCGAGCTACGCGAGGAAGACCCAACGTGAACATGATGCTCAGAAGTGGAGTGGCCATAGAGGAGGGTCAGGGGAAACTAACCAAGGAAGATGCAGGGGTTCACAAGGAGACCTATCTGCAATCCAGGAAGAGCTTCATGGAAGTCTCTACCCTAGGTAGTAAGGATCAACCCATACCGGAAATGGATCCCTCGATGCTAACTACCTTTTTAGAGATATGCATGAAGTTGCTTCACAACAATAAGGTGGTTAAGGGGTTACAAGAGCTGATAACTAGGTGCGCAGGGTTGGGTGAACCTCGCGTAGTCTGCAAATTGGGAAAACATGCTTTGCGCACTGGAAGGGAAATGCGGTTAACGTCGCAGACTGGCGACTATGAGGTGGATTAGATCATTCTAGATTTAGGATCAGATGCAAACGTGCTACCTAAAAACAAGTCTATGTTTATATTTTATGTGTGTGTTTTCTTTCTCAGCTCACCATTTTAAATGTTATTCTTTAGTATTTGATTGAAAACTATGATTTAGAATTCATTCTATATGCTCTGAATTATGACAGTTAAATACTTCATTTGTATTCTTCTAAAACCACATTAGAATTCATCTTGAATTCGATGCTCTGATGTGACAATTGGTCTTCTTTAGTCTTCTACCATACTACAGCTAAATATTGTGACTAAAAGAATGTTATCTACCTTGTATTTGACACTTTATTCTTCATTCACCATCTATTGATCATCTTATCTATATCCCATGTATAGACTCCATGCCCAATGGAAATTTTCTACTCAACTATGCCACCATTTTCATAAATTTCCATTTACCAAATATCTAGTCGTTGTTCTTAAATAGAAAATAAATCTTTTCAGAGAAAATATTCAAGAGAGAACCCTCTCTGATTTGGTAGGGCTAGCTACCAAGTCAAAAGTTGATTTGTGGTTACCTCTTTGGTTTCCTTTCTCAGTGTTGGGAAACTAAGAAGTGCTAATAGGATAAAAAATAAAATATTAATTATAAAAATTAATTTAGTTACATAGTCAATGTTAAATAATTTAAATAGAAAAATTATTTTAGTTTCAAAGGAATGCATTAAATGAAAATTTATATGGATATTTTGAATATAGATTAGGGTGAAAGTTTTCAAGACCAAAAGTTTAGTAATATCTTTTCAAGTAAATTTTAGACAAAAATTTTGGAGGGAAATATTTCAAAATCAAATTTGTGGAGGGAAATTTTTGGCAAAAGTTTTTGGGGGGAACTTTGGAGGGAAAATTTTCGGCAAAAAAAATTGGGGAGAAACTTTGGAAGGAAATTTTCAATTTCTAAGCTATAAATTGTCTTTGGGAGAGAGTGCATTTATATCATTCGACATCTTTTGGTTGAAGGTCATGGAATCTTCTGGTAGTGAAGTTTTTCTTTCTGTAGCATTGACATCTTCGTCATGCAACAGCTCTGTTCATTTTGATGAATATAACAGGAATTCTTTCACTATAAATAAAGAGACAAAGTTTCCACTTTGTATTAATCCTAAGGATTATGAGAGCAACATTGATGAAGAGTAGCAGAAATAATTTCTTGTGAATAGAGAGTCAATTTTTCCACTTAGTCCTAATCCTAAGGATTATGAGAGCACCACTGACGAAGGGCGTGATGAAGAATTTCCAGTAAATAGAGAGTCAAATTTTCCACTTAGTCTTAATCCTAAGGATTATGAGAGCACCATTGATGAAGGGGGGGTGAATAATTTCCAGAGTCAAATTTTCCACATAGTCCTAATCTTTAGGATTATGAGAGCACCATTGAGGAAGGGGAGGGGGAGGATGAAGAATTACCAGTAAATAGAGATTCAAATTTTCCACCTAGTCCTAATCCTAAGTATTATGAGAGCACCGTTGATGAAGTGGAGGATGAAGAATTTCCATTAAATAGAAATTAAAAGTTTCCACTTAGTCCTAATCCAAAGGATTATGAGACCACTACTGATGAAGGGGAGGATGAAGAATTTACTGGAAATGTAATTTAACTATGAATATAGAGTCATATTTTACACTTAGTCCTAATCCTAAGGATTATGTGAGAACCAGTTATGAAGAGGATGAATATTTTATTGCAAATGATAATTTTAGAGGCACAAATGTGAATAATGCATTTTATCTAAGTGAGTGTTTCAAAGGCAATCATGGTGATGAAAAATTGAATCCTCCAAGGGAGGATTTCAAAATCACAAATGAAGATGGTGAATAATTTTGTCTGAGTCAGGATTTCAAAAGCGCAGATGTTGGTAGTGAAGAATTTCCTTCAAGTGAGGATGCTAATGAATACTTTCCAAGACCTGGATGCAGGTGAATTAAATGATAATTAATGGTTTTAATGAAGGGTGTAAGCACTTGGTACTGCTAGCTGCAGATCAGCGCAGTTATCCATAAGCATATCTGGCTCAAGCAGGTTCACCTCAAGCGAGGGAGATTTGGCCAGGAGTTTGTTTTAAGTGCTCACTCCCTCCAAGGCGAGGCTTTGGCCGGTATAATCATGGCAATCCTGGTTCTCCTTCCCATTGTTTGCTTTCCGTCTTCTTGCCTCTGGCCTTTCCTTGTTGCGTGTCTCTGCGGTAGGATGGTTTATGCTAACAGAGGTTTGCTCCCGGGTGCTCTTGTTGTTAGAATTGTGCTTGCCTCCTTTCACTCTCAGGCTTTTTCTTTGATATTGAAGTGGATTCTCGTAGTGCTATATTGTCTCCTCACCATTGCTTCCTGTATTGTTGTGCTTCCCTTCCGTCACCTCATCATGGTACGCCATCGCATGACAAGTCGCTTTGGGGGAAACCGTGGTGGCCGTGGGCGTTCGCAATCTATTCGTTCGGTGGATCTTCCCCCACCTCCTGCTACTCTGCCCTCTTCTCCGATGAATTCGCCTCCTCTCAGCCCTTCACACAGGTCAATTCCGCACAATGATTTTCAAACTACTCACTTCAAGTTTCAGAGCAATCTTAACAGGCCTGTTATCATGACCAATATTACTATTATCTTTTCTGAAGAAGAGGTTCCGCCTCAAACTACTGTGCGCTTTACGTCTGAGCCTTCTCAGGGTGGTCACAGAGTGGCGGGCAACCAGGGTAGTGAGCAGAATTTGGCAAATGAAAGACAGGAGGAAGGGCGTGGTGAGCAGCATGACAAGGGTGGTGCTCCTAGCGACACTCAGCCACTAGGTGACTGCTCTCATGGCACCTATGTCTCGATGGTCAATGAAGGCAATTCCAGTGATACACATCCCTCGTTAGTTCTTCCAGGCGGCAATGATGTGGGTAACATGGCAAGAAATGATGAATTTTGGTATGGTAACGCGTGCCCGGTTGTGAAGGATCCTTCGATTGAGAACGAGGTAATATGAGGCCACCTAGGCCCTTTCAAACCTTCTCGGTTTTTTCTAATGGTTCGTATGGTTACATTCATGCGGTTTTGGGTTTGCAGCCCTGGTTCTGCCTCTGTAGCTGGGCAGTTTCGTTCTCCTTCCTGGTATGGTGGCAATATGTAGCTCTTTTGTGGTTTTGACCAGCATCTCTGTCTCTTATTTCTTGTCTCGACATCTTCATAGGTGGTTATTCCATCTCTTCCTCATGATATTTTTGTTAAATTATGGTTCCTTGCTTACTGTAATTGGTTCTCCCTTACTTGGGACAGTTTTGTTGCATTGAACGCTCTCAGATGCTCTTGCCTGAGGCTTCAACCTCCTTGTAACATTATTTTGATTTTCAGTTAATAGATTTAGTCTTTACAGAGAAAAAAAAATGAATACTTTCCAAGCAATGATGATGATGAATTTTTTAACTATGTTCAGAATGATCATAGTGAGGACAATATTCCTCCTACTGATGATGAAAATGCTTATACACATATTAATGAAATGATAGAGGCGTTGCAAGAAAATATTGTATCTAGGAGTAGGAGTATACCTTTTCATATCAATCCAAAATATTCAAGTTATACAAGGTTTATGACATAATATCTCACAAGTAGAAGTTCTATCGGTGATCTAATTTCAAGTGAATGTTTTTGAAAGGATTGATTGAAACATATGGATTTCAAGTTTTCCTTGGAGCAAAGAAAGAGATATTTGTCAATGAATAAAAGCATGCAAAATTCATATTTAGTGTGTTGCATGCAATCTACACTAGAAGGTTATGATTATCGTATTAGTAATGTATTGCTTTGTAGAAAGGCTTTCAATATGTTTCATTCAATTGGTAATTTTTGTTTGTCAAGAATCCAAGAAAGATTGGAAAAAGATCCTATATTTTATTCAGAAGTGCGTTATAAAAGAGAGATTGGGCCATCAGCAATTACTGCAATGTGATGGATGAAAGACTTCTTTTCAAAGCATGGAGAGTGTATGCCAAATAAAGACACAATACATATTCCAGATAATTTCTCAAGATGATAAATCTACAACTTATACAAATAATATGTAGAAGGTGCTGAAGGAGATGATAGATTTATTACATATTCATATTTTACACGGATATGGAAGAACGAAGTCAACAATGTTTGTATTCCTAAGAAGACAAGAATGGGGGTTTGCAGTACATGTGTTTCTCTTAAATCAAAAAGGGATAAATGTCAAGGGGAAGAAAGAGGTATGCATTCATAACATTATTTTTAAAAATTGGATAGTTATCAACTATGAAAATATATTTATTAATAGGTTTATTTATTTTATGTGTGGATTCCATTGTCAAAGCACTTCAAGAGCATTGCAATCAAAAAATAAGTGAAAGACAAAAATTGTATAAGCATCGAAAGAAGTGTTATGACAATCCAAATAAATATTTGGGTTTGATAATTGATGGTATGGACCAAAAGAAAACACTTCTACCACATTTTGTCTGCACACTAAAAAAAATTGCAAGAGGAAAATTTTATTCAACTTCACTTGATTTGTTTTATGGGCTTTAATGGAAATATGTTGCCAAGGGTTTACTTCACAACTCCAAATATTCATAATGATGCAAACATGACCATAGCTATAATCCATGATGTGGTTTCCCATTGGTCTGGTATTCTTCCTGAAGTTTTATATCTGTAATTAGACAACACAAGTTGTTAAAACAAAAATCAAGTTCTTTTCGGATATCTAAAAATGCTTGTTGAGTTGGGAATTTTTAAAAAGGTAAATATATGGTTTCCTTCTTGTTGGTACACCCATGACCATATTGATCAAATGTTTAGTCTTTTTTCAGTAACATTGAGGAGGATGTTGGGAGCTTGTCATTATTAATTGAATGTATCGAAAAATCATACATTCCAAAGCTTATTTTTCATGTGTTGGGAGAAATTATTGACATGTGAAGGCTTATTCTAGGATCGCATGGTGAGGAGAAATGCATTAAGCAACTTAATGACATTAGCTTCCAGCATAAATTTTGAATCAAAAAAATTTATGGTAAAATAGTTATGTGGGGCAAGAAGTATTCAACTATTGCAGAATGGGGGTCATCATTAGGTTTAGCACTTTTTAAGTTCATTCCAGATCATCCAATATCTGAATCAAAGATAATATTATTGCAATCAGTTGTTGAAATCCATAATGCACAAAGGCATAAGACAGAGCTAAATTATTTTTAATTCCTAGAATAAATTAGAAGATGTATTAGAGATAGATATGAGTACTTTGATGTAGTTGATTCAGTTTGGTGGGAGTATTTTTTCAATAATCAAAGTGATACCATTTCAAGATCAAGAAATGAAGATACACTTTTGAAGATTGCATTTATTTGGCCGCAAAATATGCCAAATGAATAGGAGGAAAGACACATTGTTGAATAGCAACAATCTCAAGGAATTATTAATCCTCCACAGGTACAGGAAAGAGAAATATATATTGGTTCTAGAAGATCACGTGCACAACGTGAAACCATGGAAAACCTTTACAAGGAATTTGTGCATTATGTTAAGGAGGGTTGCATGATAGCAGTATTAGCATATGGAAATCCACTTGGCTATCCATTTTGGGTTGCCAAGGTTATAAAGGTCATTAAAAAAAATGAAGATATTACAGTTGTTGAAGTACATTGGTATCCCACAAATACCCACCCATTCAATGGTGTGTACAAGCCAAAGATGGTAGTTGATAAAGAAATTGGCAAAAAGAGAAAAAGAAAGGGTGCAAATATAAATTGTCACTTCATAGACCTCTTAAAATTGGAGTATGTTGACATACTTGCTTATGACTTCAATTTAACAAAGAGAGGAAATATTTGCTTCAGGACCATATATATTTTGAAGTTGCTACCAGAAGAAATAATGTTGAGATGGGAGTCTGCCAAACCTAGTCGTAGATCTAGAAGAATTTTCAAACCTAAAATGGTGGGCATGCATGTTGACTCATATGGGGCTCTAGTTGATGAAAGAGAAGAATGTGGGTCATCTTCATAAGAATCCAATCATTCATCTGAAGATGTAGATTCTGATGGTGTTCTAGAACCTATGCGTGATTTTGAATAAATATATAATAAATTTTATGTAAATGATGTTTGTATGGTAACTTGAAATAAATATTTTGACTTTCATATGATCTTACATGAAATTATAAGTCATTTCTATGTTTGTTGGATTATATGTTTTAATTATGAAGAATTCGTCTCTTGAGAGATGTTTGCATGGTAACTTGAAATAAATATTTTGACTTCTATATGATCTTACATGAAGTTATGAGTCATTTCTATGTTGGTTGAATTATATATTTTAATTATGAAGAATTCATATCTTTAGAGATGTCTGCAAGGTAACTTGAAATAAATATTTTTACTTCCATATGATCTTACATGAAATTATGAGTCATTTCTATGTTTGTTGGATTATATGTTTTAATTATGAAGAATTCATCTCTTTAGAATATCGACAATGCAATCATAGGGGCTTCACTGGGGGAGCAATATCATACCACGTGGGTTCATATTGCGGGATATATATTGAGGAAAAAGTGACATAATATATTGGGGGATATATAGGGGGTAAAGGGTTATTATATTGGAAAATATATAAAAATGGAGCTTAAAGTTGATGAAAAAATATAAAGGGGTATAAAAAATGTTAATGAAAAATGGATACCTACAATATCTAGTGAAAGTAGTGGTTTTCTAAATTGGGAAGTTGTGTTGGGTTCATATTGTTAGTGGGTTAAATAATGTGATTTTTAGAGGGATTTTCTAATATGTAGTCAAATTAAGGGTATTTTTTAATATGCCACGAATGCACATGATATGTAAGAGGTTCACTGAGTGAATCCCCAGTGAACACAATAATGAATTAGAAAAATAATGTATGTTATATTCAATCTACCAAACTTGATATTTTGATTAAAAGTAAAGAAATATTAGAAATTAATGTTGATTTTTTAAATTATACAGTGATATTGCCATGATATTAATTATTGTTATCATTTGGTATAAGATATTTTTAAAAATGTTGAAATTTTAATGCCTCATTAAAGTCGGGCACTTCGTTTTGATGGTTGATTTTTAGGTTTTTGTTGCAATAGGATAAGTTGTCTTATGCTAAGATTTGAAAAGAGCTATAGTTTTAGCCTTTAAAATAAAAATTACTTTCGGAATAATAAATCTTTCATTTACTTGTTCATTTTAAAAAATGATTTTAGTCATAGAAATTGTCCATAATTTCATGGTTGAAATATATTAAAAAATTACGGTTTTTAATTCGATGGTTGAAAATTCGTCAAAATCTTAAAGTTTTTCTAAGGTATGATATTTTATCTTTAATGTTATTGTTGAAAACAGTTACATTTTTAGGGTTTTTTAGAGTCAAGATATTTTATCTTTAACAACATGGATGGAAATTGTTGGAATTATCAAGCTTTGAGACATGATATTTTAACTTTAACATCACGTTCGAGAATTGTTGGAATTTTACAGTTTCTCAAAGTCCTGATATTTTATCTTTACTGTCATTGCTAAAAAGTGTCAAAATTGTAACCCGGTTTTTTTTTTGTTGTTCCAGCATCAACACTTATTTTTTTAGGGTGTTTTTTCATCCATTTTGCACAAAAAATTGGTTTTTACTTCCATTTAAAAAATGTTGAAAATTTACCCTAAAAAAACATCATTCTCGCATATACAATTTTCGTTTTTTTGTTGTTTTTTCATGTTTTTTGGGGTTTTAGGGCTAGAGTTCTCGTTTTGAGGTAATAGTTCCCATTTGATCAGTAACTATGTTATAGTCTATGTTATATTTCATCAATTAACCTAGATTATTTCAACAAGGTTATTCTAGTGAATATATTGAATTAATCTCTAATTTTATTTGAGAACAATGTTATATTCACACACCATTTGTATCTCTTCATTTGGATGAAAATATAATTGTTGTATGAATGTTCCATTGATTTAAATTTATTTACAATGGGTGAAGGTTGTCCTAGTGAAAGTGCTCAAAATGGTTCCAAAGCAAGTATAATAAATGTGATAGAAATTGTTGTGGAACCATTCACACTATCACAATGTTCAATTGGTAGTTTATTTAATCTAAAAGGAACATTTTTGTAACAAATAGATAATCAAATTTCTAAAGTAAGACTTAGCAACAAGAATTGGGTATGAAAACTGTATCCATGTCAAATGGAGTCAACTTGGGTGATGGTAATCAAACACTCCTAACTCAAGATTGAGAATAAAAGCTATAAGTTAGTCTCTCTTGTAACAAATTAACTCTTATGAAACTTCCATTTCATACTTTTCCTATTGGGTATAGTTCTACTTGTTGGCCAATTTTAAAATTTTCTTTCAAGTTATCATTTTGTTGATATTGTAGGTTGTGTGGTTTTGACTGATACCCATTTGTAGATACCAAGGTGACTAATTGAAGGCATCATCTAATAGTTCTCAACTTTGGGAAAAAGCTTCACTAAAACTATATGCCCTTCCAAAATCTATAAGCTCTATTCTACACATTGTTTTACATGATTTGCATCCTACTCTTAATTGTATGATCCTTTTTTTGTGATCTTCCTTTTTATTGTTTCATTTGTAGACATAAAGCTATGGTCATGCATTTGATTTCTATGATATTACTTTGCAAATTCCTAAAATTGTAATAACATAGTTTGTAGGCTTACAAGAATCAATAAAGTCATTCTCTAGAATCATATTGATTCATCTAGGAAGTTGCATGTGGGTGTATCCCATGAATCATACATTCTTCACAATGTGACTAGCAGAAAAATGGTGTAACATCTTGATAATATGCTAGTTGCCTACTTGGTTTTTAGATTCAACATAGCCTTCATTCCTCATTATTGTATATTCTTTTGCATGAGATCCAAACCCCTTTGTTGTATTAGATGTCATAATGTTAGGGGTACAGTACAAGAAACAATTATGTTGTTATATTGATGAATATACTCCATACATGGGAATAGAAATTACACGTTGTTGAAACTTCCAAATCTCACCAATTGGGTTGTTACACTATTAAAAATACTCCACGTGCTAGTTTCTAGCATTTTTAAATACTCTTTTGGACGAAAACTTCAAGTCTACGAACAAACTCCCATTAGTTTAGTTTAGCCTTAACGTTGGGTTTGTCTAGTTTTAGGGGGTTTAAAATTTAAATCCTTATCATGATCCTCAACATCATCACATGAAATGATAATTGTCTTCAACTAAATTGCCTCACCCATTTTTGTTTAGAGCTAAATTCATCAACTTGTTATTAATTAAATACATAATCATGTTCAAAATTGATATTATGATCAATGTTTTGAGCATAAAATCTCTCCTTCATGTTTACATTATTTAGTAATGCTAAATTTTGTTTTATGCTCTTTCATTCTGGAACCAAAAGTTGTAGTCAATGAGTTTACTATGGTTGCATTAACCTTTGGTATGAAGCACTTACTCTTGACATCACTATCAAGATCATTTTCTAGAGAATTTTTACTATTTTAGATTAAGTATTTAAGTTGCTTAGCCAAAGAATTCCAAATTAAATGTCATAAATATTCATATATTGATCATAATTCTCTCAAACTATGAAAGGCTAAGTTGCCCTACTTATGACCTTGTGAAAGTAGTTGAGCCAAATGCAAGCCATTAAAAAACAAGCAATGCATAAGATAATATCATGCAAAAATAAATAAGTGGATCGTGAGAGAACTTTATCTTGCTTGGAAATAAAAAACACTTTCTTTAAAACTTGATTTTGTCAACTTATTAACTCACTCTATTAGGAATGTCATATTGTCATACTTATGCTCTTGCAAAAGTAGTTTAATTTTGTGATCCAATGGATTCCAAAAACTCTCTTATTCATTTAGTATAATTCAGTGGGTGTACATAATCAAAGGTCGCCTCCAAACTCTAGGCCACAATCTCAAACCTTCTTCATAATTGATATTGTCTCCCTATTATTATTTTTTAATGGAACTTTATGTCAACAACTAGTAAGTGGTTATAAACCATCATTTTGGATGTTCTTACCATATTTTGAGAGGTCCACACTTGTCAATTACTAAAAAACCCATAACATGAAATTGAAGGATCATTTCATGACTTTCATAGTTATTGGATTGGTTCATGACCCCAAAACTTAGCCTTAGGAGTCAAATATATGTTAGCTTCATTCTTAATTATCTAATTAGGTGATGTCTTGATAATCTCATCTCTCTCACTAACAACCACTAGTACCTATCAAGCTATGCTCATTCATTCTCTTGTTATTGATTTATTATAATTATATTCGTGTCATAAAATGTTACTACCATAAAATGGTTTATTTACAATGGAATATTCTATAATAAATTCAAATTACTTTAGGATGCGACAATAATAAATTCTTTGTTTTCTATTAAGGTTTTTCCCTCTTAATCCTAGTATGTTTTCACTAACCTTGCCTTTGTCCTACATCTTCTATCATGGCCACTATGGTAGAGTGGCATCAACCTTATTAGGAAAAGTGCAAGTGGGAGGTGGCTCTTGGACGGTGTTGTTTCTTCTTGCAAGGGTGTCATTTGTGTGTCCCAACAAGAAATATTTTAGTCAACCTTTCTGGAAAATGAACCACATTATGGATTATATAAGGGATCCTATTTTAAAATTTCTTATGCATGGTTAAGTTCTCAATGTCATTCATTTCCATTGAGAAGATTGGTTATGGTCTGATTTTGATGTTAAATGTTGCTTTGGATCAGAGAGGGAGTTGTGATAACTTTCCTTCAAGTTTTTATTTTTAAATTTCCTTCTGACATTTCATTTTGCTACTCGTAACTTCCTCCTCTTAACTATTGGATGTTTTTTGTGAGTTTCATTTTTATTTTGTTTCATTTGTAGACTTAAACATATGGTCATGCATTTGATTTTTATGGAATTTCTTTGTACATTCTTATGACTATAACAAAGTGCGCAAGGTATCAATAATCCATAACACCATACTCTAGAATGCATTGATTGATCTAGAACATTGCCCTAGAGCAATTTTTTTAAGATCTTGTATGGATATTATTTGATGGTTTTTAACTTACTGTGGTTATCCAAAATTATATATTGTAAATATATGAACATATGGACTTTGATATATTGGTTTTGGTGGTATATGTGTGATAGTGAAACCTACCCTTATGATGCACATGGTAAAGTGAATCAAAATGGAAAATGAGTGATTATCAGCTTAGATGCATCTAACATCGGATCTATCATGCGCCAAGAGGGATCAAATCCTTCTTTTTGGTGTGTAGAACTTGAAGAAAGGTTTACACCTCGAGGGATTTGATCCCTCTTGGCCCATGATAGATCCGGTGTTAGATTATATTTTTATGTGTATGTAATTGTTTATTAGTAATTAGTTGGTGACAAAGAAGGAAGATAATCTTATCAACATTTTGTAGGAGGATTGATATTGCACATCTATTTCATTTAATTTTAGGTATCACAACTTTTGACAACTAATTAATTCTAAATAGTGTTCCTCCAAATATTACAAAATATATCTTGAAGATTAGTTTTAATAATTTATAGCATCAAGATTACTCTTGAAATAAT
>APFE031187776.1:34017-52559 GCA_000404065.3 Pinus taeda
ATATATACACACACACACACAACCTCAAGATTAACATATAATGCATTTAATGGAAAGAATCAAATAGGATTAGAAAACAACATCTACACTGAAATCAATGCATCTAATGCAAGCAATCAAATGAGATTAGAAATCAACATCTACATTAAAATCAATGCATCTAGTGCAAACAATCAAATGGGATTAGAAATCCACATCTACTTTGAAATCCATGCATCTAGTGCAAACAATCAAATAGGATTAGAAAACCACATGTACACTAAAATCAATGCATATAGTGCAAGCAATGAAATAGGATTAGAAATCCACATCTACACTGAAATAAATGCATTTAGTGCAAGCAATCAAATATAATTAGAATCTAACATCTGCATTGAAATCAATGCATCTAGTGCAAGCAATCAGATAGTATTAGAAATCATCATCTACACTGAAATCAATGCATCTAGTGCAAGAAATCTTCTTCCCTCTCTCCCCTATCCATCTAATCTTGAAAATCATTTTTAATAATTTACAGTCTCAAGATTAACATCTAATCCATCTAATGCAAGCAATCACATAGGTCTAAAAAACAACATCTACACTGAAATCAATATATCTAGTGCAAGCAATCAATTATAATTAGAAATCAACATCTACACTCAAATCAATGCATCTAGCGCAAACAATCAAATAAGATTAGAAATCACCATCTACATTGAAATCAATGCTTCTAGTGCAAGCAATCAAATAGGATTAGAAATAAACATCTAAACTGAAATTAATGCATCTAGTGCAAGCAATCAAATATAATTAGAAATGAAAATCTATAATAAAATCAGTGCATCTAGTGCAAGTAATCAAATAGGATTATAAATCATCATCTACACTGAAATCAATGCATATAGTACAAGAAATATTCTTCCCTCTCCTCCCTCCATCTATATCTATATCTCCCTCCATCTCTCCTTTGTCTTTCTATCTCACCCCCCCAAACACACACTCTCTCTCTCCATATCTATCTATCTCTCCCTCCCTCTATATATATCTCTCTTCTTCCCTCTCTTCACCTCCCATCTGTATCTGTATCTCTCTCTGTCTCTCTTTTGTCTCTCTATATCACCCCCAAAACATACACATTATTTCTTTTGAGCTTAGTCTCGGAGTATCCACAGTAGAAACCATATTTCTGTCAACGTTTCAAATCCCAATAGGGATCCATCATCAAGACAAATCTGAATGATGATATAAGAAGAGCTTGTGAAAGGATAAATAGATAAAGAAATATTTTTATTGAAAGTTGGCTAATAACTTATTTATTTTAATATTAATTTTATTTATCATTTTTATTATTAATAATAATATTCAAAACAGTAAATAAATTATTATTATTATTATTATTATTATAACATATCATATAATATTCTTATTTATAGATTTTATTGTAAAAATAATATTAGTTTTAAATTTTTTTACAATTAATAATTTATTATTAATTAATAAGAATAATATTATTTTATTCTTTAATGATAATAATTTTAATCTAATTAAATTATTGTTATTTATAGATCTAATTGTTAAATATACTAGTTTAAAATTATTTATTCTTATTATGAAAATAATTTCATAATAATAATTAATAATTTATATCTATATATCTTCATATCTATATATTATCTCCCTTCATCTTCCTCTTCCTCCCTCTTCCCCTTCACACTCTCTCCCCCATCTATCCCTCTTTCCCTCTTGCTCTCCTCTCTCCCTCCTCTCTATATCCCTTAACCAGTCCCCTCTCTCTCTCCACCTTTCTCTCTCAATGAATTTCTTTTTACCTCCCTCTCTCTTTAACAATGTAAACTTTGAAACGGGAACTGATATGATTACCCTTTTCGTAGAGGTAACAAAAAAGTGACTCAATTTGGAAAATGGGCAATGCAGAATACACGCTTTTTTAAGCATAGTTTTTGGCACTTTAAATTTTGTTATGTACATTACTTTTTAGAATGTTAGTGATTTGCATGCTGATTTATAAAAGTGGTTGATTTCCGGCATCATGTCTTTTTTTAAAGGCCTATTTTTTTCTTTTAAAATTTTCTAATATATAAAATTAATATAAATTGTTTTCTAAATTTAACAATTTTTGAAAGTTGGTCTTCTTCTTCATTATTTTCTTGTTTTTATTTTATTTTTATTTTTATTTGTAGTGGGTTTTATTGTTTTCCATATTAAAGGAAAAGGTTGATATTTTAAAGTTTCGAATATTTTACATATTATATAACATCGTTAATTAATTTTTCAATACACATCAAAATAATTGTCTCTTAAAAAACAATCATTTTTTACCAATTAACAAAAAAAATAACCATTTCAACATAAATATAACTAAAAAAATTACACATTTAGATAATTTTTTGCTAGAAATGACATGTCAAAATCTCAATTTTTATAGAAAAATTAACAAAAAAATGGTTAAATAATAGTTTTTTTTATGAATTTCATGTCTAAAAAATAATAATAATCATTGTTTTTTCAAAAAATAATGATTAACATAAAAATTAATGTGAAAATCACATAATACAAATATTGAACACATAACAACATTAATTGAATGCTAATTCTTCTAATAAAATGTCAAATTCCAAACATTACAAGTATAACTAATTAATAGTTACAAAAAATTAGCTTGATTTCCAAGCATAACTTAAATTTAATCAACAATATCATGTAATCCAAACTCTTCATCCTTTAGAGTTTCACTATTGTCTTCTTCCACAATATTTTATGCTTCATTTTCCTCATTTTCCTCTTTTGATAGATCTTTGATGTCTGTGATTCTCCCAATGTATGTCTTTCCAATCATTCCATGTAATGGTGGTTGAGGTTCCTTTGCCTTTTTTTCCACACGTGTTTCACTAAAATCTCATTTATTCAACCCAATTTCTTACATTGCATCTGGAAGAAATTGAAGAGTATTAATTCTTTGATGAATAAAATTGCATTGTACTGGATCGTTTTCAATGACAATGCAATTTCTTCATTGTTGAAGGCAACATGCTAGCGTTGTACCTAATTATCAAGCACAAAAGAAATAATGAACTAAATTAGTATAATGATTTATAAATTAAGAAAGAATATATTTAAATTCAATTCCATATAATAAAACTTACCTGAGCCAAAAAATAAATCCAAAACCCAATCTCCTTCATTTGAACATATGTCTATAAGATAGTTAATCATTAATTGTGGTTTTTGATAAATGTTAACTATCTTTCCTTTTGCTTATTTGTCTTCATATATTATTTTTCTCACAAAATCATCATAAGTCAGTACTTGGTTATGACTCTTCCATCTACCCAATTAAAAATCATAGACTTATAACTATCATCTTTTTCTCAACTCTCAATATGGATGAACTCACAATCACTTATAAATGGTTGATATTCATGATTAAGAAGATTTGACTTTTGCATATAACATGAAATAGTAAAATTTCAATTAACTTGTACATAAATGAATTTTTTAACATTAATCAAATATACATTTTCAACGTCTTACCATATAAGTTGCATCCTTGAGTTTGTTTTCCCCTTGAAGCTTGACAATAACATTGCTAATTGTGTGTCAGAATGAAATGTCACAAATCTCCATAATGGTGACGATGTGACTTCTAGAAATCCTGCAGCCACTTTACTAAGAGCTTGATAAATATAAGGGTCACTATCATAGTCAATGTTTGGGATATTGTAACCATGGGGAATATCTGCAATAACTACAGCATAATCCCTTTTAGATATGAGTTTAGAAATGTCTTCATAGTCGCCTTCTATTACTTGATATTGAATAGTTTCAAGTTCATTCCAAATGAAATGAGTAAGAATTGGATCAAGTTCAACATTCCTAAGACCTTTCTTCTTTAGTCTTTCAATCTTATTTTTTTCAATAAAGGTTCTGAAACTATCTGATGCTCCATTTGCATCATTCTTCATCTTTAATAAAATAAACAAATATATGTATAAGTTATAAAATAAAAATAGTCTACAGATGAATAAAAATGAATGTATAAATCAACATAGCTTTTTAAATGCAAGATATAAAAAAATTATGATGTAGAACTTGATCTGGATAGTTGTGTACAACATCATCCCAACAATCTTTATTCAACAGTTTAACCATTTTTTCTTGTATTTTAATGTAAACTTTGTGACTGCATAGATGAAGTAAAAAAAAAAAAGTTAATATAATGATATTTATAACAGATACTACCAAGAACAATATGTTATATTTAACAGAAAATTATAATCTAGAAATAAGTAAAAGTAATTCAACAGACTTACTTTTGAAATTCATAGAAATATTTCCTCCAATGATAATTCCCCTGACCTTACATGAGATAATATTTCTTTGACAAGTTTTTCATCTTTCACTCCTTACAATGCTCTCCAAGGTGTGATAGTCATATCTTTTGGAAGCTGCTTCATTTTAAGACTTGATTCACTGTTGTTACATATTAATGTTTTAGACCTTTTGACCTCTGGTTTTTAATGTCAATGTTCTCCCACATGCTAAAAATTTCATTAATCAATTCCCGTATCTCTCCAGTTCTAAATGTCAACTGGAAAATTTCATCAATACCTCTGAATAAATCAGTATTTAAGATGTCACCTTTTGAATTGATTTTCTCCTCAATTTGATAGCCTATTTCCATACAACATTCTTTTCAGAAATCTACAATAACATTTATCTTATCCCCACCACATTTTTCTTCAAATTCACTATGAATAAATCTAACCCTTTAAATGAAAGTCATATACATCTTATATTCATTATCACCAACATAAATGATACATCTGATTGTTTCAAAACGTGAGTTATTGGGATATTCCTCCATCTATTGTCTTTGAGCTTCTACATAATGGTTCCCCCTAGGCACATAATAATTGTATTCAAAACATTTTGATTTATTAAATGCTTATTTGTTGGGAACTTGAATTGGATCAACAAGAAATACATAATTATCCACAAGAGCATATGGATTGTACCTCATCAATGTCTTCAAATTGTAAACATGCAAGTGGTGTGGCTTTCTGATTTGATATTTACATTGTCCTTCACTTACCTTATAGATTTTTCTCACATTAAGTTGAAGTGTACGACACCCTCAATTATGTTTCTCTTTATCAAGTTCTGTCAAATGGCATTTTGTTTTGTTTTAATAATGTCAACTTCTAAATCAGCCCCTAGTGTAATGATTTCTCTGCTTTCTTTTGAAGTTTCACTATGATATTCATTGTTGGTAATGACTACTTGAGAATGTTCAACTTTACTTTTCTTCCTCATAACATTCTCATCATTAACTAGAATAAATTTATTCTTAGGCATTGTTACTTTTGGTCTTTTGCGGCTTTTTCTCAGTTCCAATGTCATCCTCAGTAACGATAAGATATTCTTCAGTGTTAATTTCAACTTCCTCATCTTCAAAAGTAACACGTCTACTTTTGCTAGATTTATCCACTAGAGACATTTTTTTATTATCCCTTGGATGTATTTTTGTAGCATCATGAATTATTACATTTTGTTTGTTTTCCATATATTCTTTTGACACTGAGTAGAAATTGTTGACAACATTCATAATATCATGCTCTATGAAATGAATGTCTCCCAACATAATTGAAACACTTTCAACAAAATCTGTTAAACAAAATATCATATGTCAATAAAAACTAAGCTATAAAAATATAATGAGACAGTTACAATAACGCAAAACACAAATATAAATAATAATACTTACGATATTTTGTGTAATCTCATTTAAAATTTGTTTACACAACTTTGTAGATACCTCTCTAGTGTCATACAATGAATATAATAACTTATATTTAATCATTTCATATGACTTTTGCAATTTTGTTAATATATAAACAACTTCATCGTCCGGTACCGAACATATGTCTATGACCTTTCCCAGCACCTCATAAATTCCACTATAATTAGGTATATCAGCATATAAATATATTTGCACATCTCCGCTTTCTCTTTCTTTCACATGCCAAATATTTTCTGGAAGTTTCACTTCTTTTAATTTCTTCCAGTGTGAAATTGTCTTCTTATCGTTTGAGGCACTTGAAATATTTGTAGCTATCATCTCAGGTTTGGTTCATTCAACAGTGTTTTTTGACAATCCACCTTTAACAGCCTTTGGTCCATAAAGATTCACAGGAATCTTCTTTGATGCCATTTTCCTGCAAAAAAAACACATATATAAATCAGTAAATTACAAAAAAATAATAGCTTAAATTAATAATAAAAAACGATAAATGATAATTAATTTTATAAAATATAACAATTAAAAATAAAAAAAAAAAAAAAAAAAAAAAAAAAAAAAAAAAAAAAAAAATTTAAAACACAGCCCCATGTTGCCCCACCTCAGAAATCAACCCACCACCCAGGCCAGTCGTTGGGCCCCAGAGTGGGCTGGGATCTGGGCGCCAACCCCTACCCCACCTCGGCGGCGCAACGACCGCCCTCTCTCCCACCCCCATCCCCCTCGCCCCACCCCGGCGGGCTGTTGGGGCCATCGGGTGGGACAGGGGCTAGCCAGAATCAACTCGCCACCATGGCAAGTCATTGGGCCGTCGAAGTGGCAGGCCTCCTTACCCCTCCCCATGAGCTCGTTGGGCCACCAAGAGCATGATCGAGCCCACCACGCACATTGCGGACGTAATGGGTAAATCTGTACCATTGAAATTTTTAATTTCTAAAAAAAAAATCATTAAACTTATTTAATTTTAAAATTTGCACACATGAAAAAAAGAAACTAACCTTTCAAATGTGATAATTCTCTGTTGAATATGTTGCTGATAGCAATGTAGCTGCTCCAAAAATTCGCTCCAAGTCTTTTAACGAACCTCAAAAAACCTTGATGTGATGTGAAGAATAGTGATAATAAAATTTATTATAGAACGGAAATTACGGAATTGTTTTACCGTACAGTTAATGTGGGACTAATTTGTTTTTATAAAATCTTTAACATGTAAATTTTGTTATGGCGATATAGAAAACTATAATAAAGTGAAAATTACGAAATTATTTTATAGCACGGTGATTGTAAGATTAATTTGTTTTAGAAGGTATAATGAAAATTTAAAAAAAAAAAAAAAACATTCAATTGTCTAGTAAAATTATTATTAAGTTTAAGTAATAAATTAATTTAGGAAAAAAATTTAGTTTACATTTTTATTTAAAAGATTTATTTCATAAGAAAATTTTAGTTAAAATTTTTTAAGAAATTGTAGAGGAAATTATGGAGAGAAATATATGAAACGAAATTTTTGGAGGGAAAAATTTTGGCGAAAAAATTTGGAGGGATATTTTCATTTTTTAAGCTATATATTATCATTAGGAGAGTCTACATTTGTATTATTCGACCTTTTCTGTTTGAAAGGCATGGATTCTTCTGATAGTGAAGTTTCGCTTTGTGAAGCATCAACATCTTCGTCATGTAACAACTATATTCATATTGATGAATATAACGGAAATTCTTCCACTATGAATAAAGAGTCAAATCTTCCACTTAGTCCTAATCCTAAGGACTATGAAAGTAGCACTAATGAAAGACGAGATGAAGAATTTAAAATAAATAAAGAGTCATGGTTTCCACTTAGTCCTAATCCTATGGATTATGAGAGCAGCAATAATAAAGAGCATGATGAAGAATTTCAAAAGAACGAAGTGTCACGGTGTCCACTTGGTCCTAATATTATGGACTATGAGAGCAGCAGTGATAAAGTGCATGATGAAGAATTTCAAAAGAATGGAGTGTCGCGGTGTCCACTTATTCCTAACCATATGGACTATGAGAGAAGCATGATGAAGAGCATGATGAAGAATTTCAAAAGAATGGAGTGTCACAGTGTCCACTTAGTCCTCATCCTATGGACTATGACAATAGTAGTGATGAAGAGCATGATGAAGAATTTCAAAAGAATGGAGTATCACGGTGTCCACTTAGTCCTAATCCTATGGACTATGAGAGCAGCAATGATGAAGAGCATGATGAAAATTTTCAAATGAATAGTGTCACAGTGTCCACTTAGTCCTAATCCTATGGACTATGAAAGCAATAGTGATAAAGAGCATGATGAAGAATTTCAAAAGAACGAAGTGTCACGGTGTCCACTTAGTCCTAATCCTATGGACTATGAGAGCAATAGTGATGAAGAGCATGATAAATAATTTCAAATGAATAGTGTCACAGTGTCCACTTAGTCCTAATCATATGAACTATGAAAGCAACAGTGATGAAGAACATAATAAAAAATTTCAAATGAATAGAGTGTCGTTGTGTCCACTTAGTCCTAATCCTATGGACTATGAGAGCAGCAGTGATGAATACCATGATGAATATTTTCAAATAAATGAAGATTCGCAGTTTCCACTTAGTCCTAATCCTAACGATTATGAGATCAATAGTGACGAAGGATAGGATGAAGCACTTAGTCCTAATCCTAAGAACTAAGAGAGTAGTAGTGACAAAGGGCAGGATGTAGAATTTTCAATAAGTAAACAGTCACATTTTTGACGTAGTCCTAATCCTATGGACTATGAGAGCAGCACTAGCAATGCACGTGATGAAGAATATCCAATAAACATTGAGTCAAATTTTCTGTTTAGTCTTAATTCTAAGGACTATGACAGTAGCACTAAAGAAGGGGAAGATGAATAATATCCTCCAAGTCAGTAATTCAAAAGCACAAATGATCATAGTGAGGATAACATTCCTCAGAATGATGATGAAAATTCTTATACAAATGATGATCCAATGATGGAGATGTTGCCAGGAAATATTGTATCGAGGAGTAGGACCAGACCTTTTCGTATCAATCCAAGATGTTCTAGTTATACAAGGGGTAGAGAAAAATATCTAACGAGAAGTTCTATCAACACTCTCATTTCAAGTGAATGTTGTCAAAAACATTGCTTGAAACATATGGATTTCAAGTTTGCATTAGAGAAAAGGAAGAGATATTTTTCGATGAATAAAAGCATACAAAATTCATATTTAGTGGGGTGCATGCAATCTACATTGTCAGGTTATGATTATCATACTGGGTCTTTATTTATCTGTAGAAAGGATTTTAAAATGTTTCATTCAATGGCTAATTTTCGTCTCTCAAAAATCCAAGAAAATTTGGAAAAGGATCCCACATTTTATTCAGAAGTACGTCATAAACAACAGTGTGGAACATTATCAAATACTACAATGTTATGGATGAAAGATTTATTTTCAAAGCATGAAGAGTGTATGCCAAATAGAGAGACAGTACATATTCCAAATAATTTCTCAAGACGAGAAATCTACGACTTATACAAGGAATACGCAAAAGGTGCTAAGGGACATGGTCAATTTATTATATATCAATATTTTGTGAAGGTATGGAAAAAAAAATTCAACAATTTCCATATTCCTAAGAAGAAAAGGATGGGGATTTGAAGTACATGTGCTTCTCTTAAATCAAAAAGGGATAAATGTGAAGATTCAAAAAGAGGTAAGCATTCATAACTTTAACTTTTAAAATTGTATAGACATCAACTATGAAAATGTATTTCTTAATGACTTTCTTTTATGTTGTGTAGATTTCATTGTCAAAGAACTTTAGGAGCATCGCAAACAACAAACAAGTGAAAGGAAAAAGTTGTACAAGCATTGAAAGAAGTGTTATGATAATCCCAATAAATATTTGGGTTTGATAATTGATGGTATGGACCAACGGAAAACACTTTTACCACATTTTGTTCACACACCCAAAAATTTACAAGAGGAAAATTTTATTCAGTATCACTTGGTCAGTGGTATGGTCTTCAATGGGAAAATGTTGTCAAGGGTGTACTTCACAACTCCAAATATTCATAATGATGCAAATCTGACAATAACCATAATTCATGATTTGCTTTCTCATTGGTCTGGTAAACTTCCTGAAGTTTTGTATCTACAATTAGACAACACTTGCCATGAAAACAAAAATCAAATTGTTTTTGGATATCTAAACATGCTTGTTGAATTGAAAATTTTTCAAAAGGTAAAGATTGGTTTCATTCTTGTTTGGCACACTCATGACCATATTGATCAAATGTTCAGTGGTTTTTCAGTCACATTGAGGAGGAAGAAAGTTGGGAGCTTGACATCATTAATTGAATGTATTAAGAAATCACACATGTCAAAACCTATTTTTAATGTGTTGGAAGAAATTGTTGACATGCGAAGGTTTATTTTGGATTCACATGGTGAGGAGAAATGCATTGAACAACTTAATGACATTAGCTTCCAACATCAATTTAGTATCAAAAAATTGATGGGAAAACACTAATATGAGGCAAGAAATATTCAACTACTGCAGAATGGGCACCGTCATCAGGTTTGGACTTTTTGAAGTTCATTCCAGATAATCCAATATTTGCATCAAATGTATTGTTATTACAATCAGTGGCCGAAGTTCATAATGGATGCAGATAGAATAGAGATAGAAATTATTCTAATTGCCTAGGAGAAATTAAAAAATGTATTAGATATACATATGAGTACTTTGATATTGTTGATTCAGTTTGGTGGGAGTCTTTCTTCAATAATCAAAGTGATATCATTTCAAGAACAACAAATGAAAATATACCTTTGAAAAATCCATTTATTTAGCCACAAAATGTGTCAAATGAACATGAGAAAAGAAATATTATTGAACAACAACAATCTCAAGTTATTATTAATTCTTCACAGGCAGAGGAAAGAGAGATGTATTGGTTCCAAAAGATCTCATGCACAACGTGAAACCATGGAAAACCTTTGCAGAGGTTTAGTACAGGATATTAAGGAGGGTTGCATGATCGCAGTGCTAGCAAATGGAGATTCCAATGGCTATCCATTTTGGGTTGCTAAGGTTATAAAAGTCATTACAAAAAATAAAGATGTTACAGGTGTTGAAGTACATTGGTATACCATAAATACACACCCATTCAATGGTGTGTATAAGCCAAAGATGTAGTTGATAAAAAAAATTGCAGAAAGATAAAAAGAAAGGGTAAAAATATAAATTGCTTCTGCATAGACCTCTTAAAATTGGAGGATGTTGACATACTTGTTTATGACTTCAATTTAACAAAGAGAGGAACTCTTCACTTTAAGAAGATAGAGATTCTGAAAATGTTGTTACCAGAAGGAACATTGTTGAGATGGGAGTCTACTGAAACCCATCGTAGATCTAGAAGAATTTTGAAACCTGAAATGGTGGGCATGCATGTGGACTTAGATGGGGAGCTAGTTGATGAAAGAGAAAAATATGGAACATCTGCATCTACATCCAATCATTCATCTGAATATGTGAATTCTGATGGTGTGCAAAAAAATATGAGTGCTCCCGGATCCGGGTGATCATCCTGCCTTAAATGGCATTCATGCACAGTTAATTCCCATAGTGCCGCCACCTGCTCTGCAGCGTGCAGCCCCAGGCTTAGAACGGAGGCAGGAGGAATGTCTTAATGGGCAAGGGACGGCGCAGGACAGCGCCATTAATGGAGGCCGAAGCCCAACGCAGCCTGCGGAGTGTTATTTACATGGAGACACCCGATTATCATTCCACTATGCAGTTGGTTAAGGATTATGTTGTTCGGTTCGTTCTGAGAACTGTGGGTGAGGCCAAGAGGGAGTCCAGCCTTAGAGGGGAAATTCAAGCTAGTTCTGGCTCGAATTTGCAGCCCTTTCACTCGACCTGCGTTCTTCGCTCCGAAACTCATTCGACGGCCTGGGGTAAGTGGTCCATTCGCTGTCATATTCGTTATACAGGCTCTGTCTCTCGGTTTCGAGTTTCTATTGTTTTTTGTTCTGCTTTTCGATTCGTTTTGGGGCCCTCGGTTTCTCTGAAGCACAATTCTGGGTTCTGCACTAGTTCGGTTAAGGTTTCAGTAATTGTCAGCACCATGAAGCGACTAGGGAAACGTTCTCGCTCCGGGGAAAGACCTGGTAGTAGTAAACGACCCTCCGCTCGCCCTCAGCCCACTCCACTGCTCACTGCCATTAACCTCACTTCTTCCCCTGAGGACCCTCCTACCAACATTCCCACTCGCCATCCGATTCCAAACAGTGCATTCCAATCCACCCATTTTAAATTTCAAAGCAATCTGAACCGCCCTATGATTTCAGCCCAGATAACCATCCTAATGACTGAGGAAATTAACTAGGTGCCTCCTATCTCCTGCATTGACCCCAATTCATCCCACAGCAGTGAGCGTTCTTCTGCCAAAATTGCCATGGCCGCCAAGAGGGAAGCTGAACCAGTGATTCAGGTTTATTCGCCTTCCCTAATTCCTCCCCTGAGTGACTGTATCAATTTGATTTTGGATCCCGACGCCGGCACCACCGACAGAACCCAGGAGGGCAACGTGTTGAATGAAAAAGAAGTTCTCAGCCAAGACGACGCGTGTCGCCAGGCCGAGGAGACGCAGGGGGAAGAGGAAAAATGAACAAGTGGTTCCTGAGGTTGCTCTTTTTGGTTCTTGGGAGGCTGCTTTGGGAGGCTGCTTTGGAAGCATTGCCCAGTTTTGAGCTATTACTTGCCGCGGCGTATGTTTGTGTCTCGGTCCAAGGTTCCTAGCTCTGGTCATATGCTTATCTTCAGTTCTTTCTCTCTCAGTATCTTTGTAACACCAATTGATTTGGTTGTTTGTTTTGTTGAATTGGTTGTTAGTTTTGGTGAGATTCCCCAGCTCTTCTGTAATGGGGAAATTTTGTAAAATATTCGAAGTGCGGGCTCCTGCAGCCGCCCCCTCTTGTAATTTTATCATGTTTACCAGTTAATAGAAATAGCTTTTACCGAGAAAAAAAATATATATATATATATGAGTGATTTTGAATAATTGTCTAAGACAGTTTATATAATTGATGTTTGCATCGTATCTTAAAATAAAAAATTTGATTTCCATATGGTGTTAAATCAAAAGTTATAAGTCAATTTTAAGTTGTTGGATTATATGTTTTAATTATGATGATTTTTATTGTTTAGAATAGCTACAATGCAACAATAACTTAGAGATATAATGTGTGTTTCATTCAATCTACAAATAATGACATTTTGATTAATTTAATCATGTAATTTGTTCATAATGTCATGGTTTTTTAATTTTATGGTTGAAAATTTTCCAAATTGTTTTGTATCTTTAATGTTATGGTTGAAAACAATTAGAATTTTAGCGATATTTAGTGTCATGTTATTATATGTTTAACAACATGGATGAAAACTAATAGAATTTTAATGTGTTTCAGATCGGTTATTTTATCTCTATTGTCGTTACTAAAACATGTTGAAATTATACTTAGGAAAGAAAAATATTATTCTGCCAAAAACAGTAGTGTGTTTTTTCCCTCAAAAACAGTTGCTTTTTTGCACATAAAAATTCGGTTTTACTGCGCATTTTTTAAAAATGTTGAAAATTGACCCTAAAAAAAACCATCGTTCCAATATCAACACTTTTCGTTTTTAGAGCGTTTTTTGCACAATTTTTGCATAAAAATTTTGTTTTCATTGCCATTTTTAAAACATGTTCAAAATTGACCCTAAAAAAAACCATCGTTCCAGTATACACACTTTTTATTTTTAGCACTATTTTTAATGTTTTTTCGGGGTTTTTTTGCCAGAGTTCCCATTTTGAGTTTATAGTTCCCGTTTCAAAGTTTACATTGTACTTTCCCTTCAACTCCATATATCTCTCCCTCTCTCTCTCCTCTTTCTCAAGTTTTCTATCTCTTTCTTCCTCTCTCTCACCTCCCTCTATCTCTCCTCCCTCTCTCTCTTCACCCTCCAACCCTGTCACTATCTCCCTCCCTCTCTCCTTCTCTTCCCCCTTCCTTCCCTCTCTCCTTCTTTGTCTCTCTATCTCACCCCAAAAAATACACACCCTCTCCATCTCTCCTTTGTCACTCCCTCTCTCTCTCCACTCTTCTCTTTCTATGTCTTTCTTCTTCATTTTATCTCCATACCTCCCCTGTCACTCTATCTCCATCTCTATCACTTTATGTTTTTGTTCTTCCCTCTCTATATATATATATATATAAAGTTAATATATATCATGATATATTAATATATATTATAATATAACAAATTAAGTATCATATTAAATTTAATATTGTATTAATCCAAAGTTATTAAATTTACTAACGTTTTTTTATGGCATGATAACAAAAATTATAATAAAACTACACCAAATTAATATTTTCAAATATTAAAACTTTGATGTGGAAATATGTGTGTCATTAAAGACATTAATATATCCATAGGATATGGATTTTCCTTTAAAAAATCATTTTACAAATATTTAATCAAAGGAAATATTAAAATATTTTGGAGCAGGATTTTCGATTCTTTGTGTTGAATTAACATTTTTCCTTTAATTTAAGAAATGTTATTCATTTTAGTAACTTTGAGTAAATATGTTTAATATTTACCTAATTTAAAATTTTAATGTGGTAAAAAAAATTGTTAAAGGTAAATTTATGATCCATTCAAATTCACATATATGATAAAGGAACTATTAAATGCATGAAATAATTTATTATTCATTCAAATTATATGTTAATAATTAATCTTAGTCCATTAATAAGATTAAAAAGTTATATATAGTTTAAAATTCAAGCTAAGTTTTGGCTGACATTAGTAAAAACTATTTTTATTATTTTTTGAGGACGTGACATACTTACACATCGGGGTCATATTAGGTTGTAGAATGCGCTTCTCAACGCAATGATTTGACCAAATGGGCTAGCTAAAGTGGTCAAAAGCTATAAATAACAAACAAGAGGTCCCATGCTAACTCTGTCTATGTATTTGGACCTCACTCAATGTCCATTTCGAGCCAATGTATAGTCACCTACATGGTCCTCTTTATACTAGATATCGTCCTTGGCATAAGGGGAAATGGCCAAGGGTTTCGATGATGTATTTTCCAAGAAAAAATAAGTGATTGTAATACTAGACATTATTTTTGAAAGGCACAATACAAATGCAACCAAGAGTTCTCTCACCACCCAAGGTGAGTTATATTTATTTTCCCATGTGTTCTATCCAATACATCTCATGGATTTGCATTTTTCCCTTCGAAAATGACTCATGGTAATGGATTAGAATAATATTTCTTGCAATCATGAATACAAAACAAACAATGATGATAATTCAAAGTCATAATAGCTCGACAAAAATGGTGAATCATCATCATTATCAAGTTAGTACAACAATGAATCATCATCGTTGTCAAGTTTGAACTCAATACCAAAGGAAACACTCCTCCACATTGCTGGGAATGTTTTCCAAATGGAAAATTTGAAGTATTGTGGGATGGGGATTGCTTAGTAAAATGCATTCCCTTAACATCAATATATTGATGTTCAGGCACCAACCCTATGGCATAAACATTGAAATACATACAAACACAAATGTCACAATATCAACTTATTTTCTAGAATCCAATTCCAAACTCTGATCTTTTGCAATTTTTAAGGTGTCCATGTAACAACCTATTGATGTCAATAAAACAATGTTTTAGGAAGTGAATACTACAAACATCATCATATTAAAAATATTTGTTGATAATATTTACTTTGAAGGTCAACAAATCACATTTACAAAATGACATCAAAGTGAAAAAAAAAAAGGTGAACTTCTCATCTTTAGCAATGTCTAAGACATTAATTTGAAAACTTAGGGATGTCATTAAAACAATGTTTCACGAGGTGAATATCATAAATGTCATTATATTGAAAAGATATAAAAAGATATATCGATAATATTTACTTTGTATGTCAATATATCACATTTACAAAATGACATCAAAGTTTAATTAATAAAAAATGGTGATTTTCTAAAAACATAGGTTTCTATAAAAAATGGTAATTTTCTAAAAACATAGGTTTTTATATGTAACCATAAAACGAGCATGTAGTCATGTCTAAGCCTTAGGATGATTTTAATGATGGCTGGGGCCATCGAGTGGCAGATCAACCCTTCCATTACAATAGTTTGGTTAATTAATCTTTTATGTGGCATCCTTCGGGACATAAATCTTCATTGCTTTTGTCTCGCTCATCCTATGAGGTTTTCCCTACAAATTTTCGGGAGTCTGAGGTTATTTCAAGTTATTATCAAGTATTTAAGCTAATAGGAGTTTTTATTTAATGCCCTATTTTAGCATTATGGTGGTGACCCTTTTTAGCACCCAACATTTTGTAATATGGCACACTTAAATTGTACTTATCTAGATATCTAAGTCATCGGAAGTCATCGGATTATTTTCTATTATTTTTCAATATGTTGCATTGAAGTGATTGTTAGCCCACAGCCTCTTTTCAACGCACAGTCGTTCACCGAAAAACGCACACACAGCCAGTTTGCACGCACAGGCAGTCTTCGCACAGGTGCACAGGGCTCTTCTCACGCAGGCATAGGCAATGGGTAGACAGCAATAGTTCTTCACGCCTTCAGCCAGCACAGCCTCCACGCCTTCACGCTCCTTCCTTCAGCCAGCACAGCCTCCACGCCTTCAGGGTTCTTCTTTCTTTCATTGTTTTATCTGTCTTTCTCTACAATTGGTATCGGAGCCTGCGTGAAGAGGCCTGAGGTGAAGGAGCTGTTGAAGGAGTCTGCGTGAAGAACCCTGAAGGCGTGGAGGTTGTGTTGGCTGAAGGAAGGAGCGTGAAGGCGTGGAGGCTGTGCTGGCTAAAGGCATGAAGAACTGTTGTTGTCTACCCATTGCCTGTGCCTGTGTGAGAAGAGCCCTGTGCACCTGTGTGAACACTGCTTGTGTGTGCAAACTAACTGTGTGTGCGTTTTTTTTGGTGAAGTGTAAACTGGCTGTGTGTGCGTTTTTTGGTGAACGGTTGTGCGTTGAAAAGAGGTTGTGGGCTGTTGTGTTGAGAATGGTGTCCGCTGCTCCGCTGCTGCATTGAAAAGAGGTTGTGGGCTGTGCATTTTTCATTGTTGCACGTGAAGAAGACATTTGCTGGTGTTTTTTTTTTCTGGCGGTTTGCTGTGTGTAGACAAAGGAGTTCTTTGTTGTGTGTTGCTGGCTTGGCAGCGTTGAGAAGAGCCTGCCGGTGTGTGTGCTGGAGTAGAGAGGGAGCGGAGCTGCCAGACCTGTGTTGAAGAGACCATTTCTACCCTGTGGCTGCCAGAACCTGTTCGGAGGAGGAAAAAACAGTGTGGCTGCCAGAACTTGTTCAGAAAATCCGGGTATTTTTTAAGAAATTTTTTTGTCTCAGAAATTTTTTTCCAGAAAGTTGTTGAAAGAAGTTTTATCTCAGAAAGCTGTGAATGTAAAGTTCTTTAAATTCAGAATAAAGGAAAAAGAAGACAGATTTATTTTTTTTTAAGGAAAGAAATTTTTTTTTAGGGTTCTTTCTATTTGGAGAAATAAGGAATTATAAAACCCTAGAAAGTCTGAAACCCTAGGAAAGAAAAAAACTGGCCAAGATGTCGAATGCGAAATTCGAGGTGGAGAAATTCACCGGAAATAGCAATTTTGGTCTTTGGAAACTGAAGGTTAGGGATCTACTTGTGCAACAAGGGTTGCACAAGGCATTGGATGGGGCGACTAAAAAACCTGCAACCATGACTACTTCAGACTGGGAGGACTTGGATGCCCGAGCTCTCAGTACCATCCGGCTATGTCTAGCGGATGAAGTTCTCTTCAACATTGTTGAAGAGACTACGGCGTCAGGATTGTGGGAGAAACTTGAAAATCTCTATATGACAAAGTCATTGACCAACAGAATTTATCTGGAAAAGACAGTTATACAGTCTTCGAATGAAAGAAGGTTCAAACGTTGCAGAACATTTGAATGTTTTTAATACACTAATATGTCAATTAACAGATATGGAAGTCAAAATACATGAAGAAGATAAAGCCATAACCTTGTTGTGTTCTCTGCCTGAATCATGGGATCACTTCGTAACTTCAATCAGCTTCAGCTCTGCTGATTCTTTGAAGTTTGAATTAGTCGTGGGAGCTCTTCTATCTGAAGAAGTACGAAGGAAATCCAGCACTGAAACAGCTGTTGTTACACTAAAATTTGTCACCATGACTATCTGCAATTAGTATGGCTCCATCAACAGTCATACTATCCTCCTTGGCAAGCTTTATACCTCTGCTATCCATGTCAAACTTCAAGAAAGAGAGAAAGTCATTAAAAAACATGTTTATCTCTGGGTACGCAGTTTCTCTCTACCTTACCTGCGTGTACGCACTCCAAGTTCATTATACCTGCGTACTTGTACGCTCTGTATGTCAAGGGATGGATGCGTACCCCTGTAAAGGTCAAAAGGTGCGAGTTTCATCTTAAAAACGTTACTTGTGGTCATTTCTAGAGCATTCTAGAATATTGTTTGACGTGTATTGAGCGCCTCCAGATGGTTCATGCATCCCTATGAAAGAGGAACTTATCCCATCAAGGGAGGAGCTACCCCATCCAAAATAGGGGCTTATCCCATTGATGTTGGACCTGATTAACTTCCTCTAGAACATTATAAATACAG
>APFE031187778.1:0-71296 GCA_000404065.3 Pinus taeda
AGTTTCATTTAGTCATCAAATATAAAAATGGCATACATAACAAAGTTGCAGACATGTTATCTAGACCCATTATAAATGCATCTACTATACTTAAGCATAATTCTGTACTACATGAAAGCTACATTGAACAATATGCTCAAGATATAAACTTTAAAGATGTATATGCAACTTTGAGTCGAGGCAAGAGAGTAGAAGAATTGGATTATCATGTAAAGGACCAACTCTTATATCACTGTGGGAAACTCTACATTCCACAAACAGAGAGAGTGAAGATAATTAGAGAGGCACACACTTCTTTGATATCAGGTCACTTTGGGGTAAGTAAAATAGTTGCACAGCTACAAAGATTTTGTTATTGGCCAAAAATGAATGAGTCGGTTTCTAGATATGTAAGAGGGTGTACTATGTGTGCTAAAAGCAAGCCCAACATAGAAAACTAGGCTTGTACACTCCATTACCAGTTCCTTCTCACCCTTGGGAAAGTGTTTCCATGGACTTTGTTGGAAGACTGCCTAAATCTAGGAGAGGTCATGATTATCTATATGTGTTTGTGGATACGTTCAACAAAATGTGTATTTTGATACCTTGTAATAAACAGATTACAGCTGAACAAGCTGCAAAACTATTCTTTGAACATGTATGGATTCATTTTGGATTACCCACTTCTATTATATCTGATCGAGACACCTAATTTGTGGGGAAGTTTTGGTCAAGTTTGTGGGAGCTGATGGGCACCCAACTGAAGAAAAGCACAACTTTTCATCCACAAACCAATGGCCAGATAGAAGTAGTCAATAGGACAGTGATCCAGTTACTCAAGGGATATTGCAGCAAACATCCTAAGTTTTGGGATGAACACTTATGTTATGTGCAACATGCTTACAACAAAACAAAACACTCTTCTACACAGAGATCTCCTTTTGAGACATGTTTTGGTTTCATATCAAGGTTTCCTTTGGATTTTGTCTTTGATAAAGATACCATGGTTGATGGACAAAGTGATGTGGACAAGGCAACTAAGTTCATTGAACAGATCCAGGAGATCCACCAAGCAGTACAAGAGCAGCTGGAAAAGAGCCAAGCCAAATACAAGGCTAGGCATGACAAGCATCGGGTAGAGCATAGTTTTCAAGTTGGAGACCAGGTCTGGTTGTATATCAGCAAGAACAGGATGCAAGGTGAAGGTAAAAATCTAAAGCCTATCAGATATGGACCTTTTAGGATACTTGAGAAGATTGGTGAAAATGCTTTTTGCCTTGATTTACCAACTTACATGCACATTTACTCAATTGTAAATGCAGATTGCTTTAGATTGTTTGAACCTTCAATGCTTGAGGATCCTGAAGGTCAAAGTCAATTGCCTCCTATTGATGACCTGCTACCTGAATATCTGAATGAATTGTAGGAAGACACAGTCTTGGACAGGAAGGTGAGGACGGCACGCAGAGGAGATGTTGAGTTCCTCAGAATTGGACTCAAAGGTTCGAAGTTGAGGAGTGTAAAGTGGAATGAGATTGGGCAAGTGAGACAACAATACTCTCACTTAGTTTATGCTTGAAAGAAAACCAATTTTTGGTGGTCCAAAAGCTTTTCAGTGGGAAGGTCGTGATCCGAATTGGATCCATAAAGAATGATTAACAGAGCCATGGTTGTACCAGGTCAGGACAAACTTCAAAGAATTTAAAACAACGATCAAAAACACCTCTAAACCAATGGCAATGGCAGCCAGCGTGGAACAACGAGGACCTTGGTCAAAGTGCGCTGACCGAGGCCCATGGAGACTGCGCAGAGGCAAAATTATCCCCTGGGAGGCCAGGATCGAGAAATAGAGGCAGTTTTTGATGCGCAATTAATCGCGCATCACTGGGCGAAAAACCTCAAATTGGAGAAGCCCCGAGCGCTCGGTCGCATGAGAGCCGGGAAAACCATGGGACAAAAGGCTAAGCTATAAAGGTGGGACCCGCTCTAAAACCGGCAGTATTGATCGGGGGCGTCCATGGGCGGTAAGCAGTTTTGAAGGAAAAGGAGTGATTCCACTCAGTGCTTGACGCGTGGCAAGTGGAGGAGAGAGGAAATTGTTGCTCATCGCGTGCTAACGGTCGAGCTAGTCAACCACGCGAGATGAGCGAATGGCGTCGGATCTGGGGGCTCCAGATCTAATGACTGAGATAGCACCCGATGGGGAAGATAGAATTGACGAGGGAATAAGTCGCGATTTAGAAGAATTTGAAGTTCGAATTGACCACCACGGTGGCAAATGACTCATTCCATAACATAACTGAAGAAACGAACCGACGAGGCAATCTAGCGCAATTATCAGGAGGACAAGTGGCCATCCCTGTGAGTCTGATGATGACGCCGAGAACAGGGAACTCCAAGCACAGCTGCAAGCAGGCGAATCGACGGAGGCGAAAGAGGAAAAAAAATGCCATGAGCTCAAATGATTTAAAGCCATAAACAGAGAATAGAAAACACACACCCAGAGAGGAAGACAAAAGACAGAAAAGAGAAGAACCAGTGAAGCAAAAAGCAGAAAGAAGGCAGAGGGCCGAGCTGACCAAGGGCAGCGACGAGCACTAGAGAGCTTGAGAGATTCAAGCCATCCCTGAGGGGATTTGTCAGACCAGAGAGGTCAAAGAGATGGCAAGGAAAAGAGTCTATGTACTCCAGTGGCTTGGGGAATCCAAGAACCACCCTGCCAAGCCAATCTGTTTCAAGAGACTCATATTGAGCTCCTTCATTGTAATTCTCTGCTTCAAGACACAATAAAAGAAGGCCATCACTGAGAGTTGGACCAAAGATGTAGCCCTGGAGGATAGGGTGAACTCCTTATTAAATTCTTGTGTTCTTATATTTTCTTATTGTGTTTATCTAATGTTTTCCCTTTCAAGTGTTTGTGTATTTGCAATCTAATGGATCCGTTGCTTAAATAACATAGACACACACACCAACATATGAGTCGGTAATACCCTGATTTAATAAATTTTTAACTGAGGTCACTCATAGGGTGATTATCAGATCAATCATGAAGCATTTTGCCCGGTAGAGCACGTAACTATTATTATTTTCGATCTGTTCCAAAGGATAACTAGACATATTGGTAAAAGAGGAGGAGCTCTCTATATCCTTGTTGTTGTTCTGAGTTTGAGGTCTTCTGAACGTGATTTGGCAGGAGACAAAAATTCTCACTTTCTTGGCCAAATTTTCTCCCTGCTTTGAAAGATTGTAGCTATCCCAAGGAGTGCTTGGAATGTAGGCTTTCACTAAAGGGGAACTAAAGCTGATGCCTCAGGGTGAGTGGGTTTAAGTGAGATGGTATGAGATAGCAGGGAAGAGCCAACCAAATGGAGAGATAACAAATACTTCTAGAACCCACAGGCTTGGTGATAGAAGGGGGAATGAAGTGATGAGGAGATTGAGAGAAGTTCCAGGAGAGTGCAGAGGAATTGAGCAGATGAAAGAGATGGGGCACAGCTGAAGAAACCCTGTGTACAATACTAAATGGAACCATAGGAACAAACAGGAGGTTAGTCGAAAATTTGCAAAACCATAACCAAAACTAATTTACCTCTATCGACGCACAGAAACCTCCTATGACATACACTGCGACCTGAAGAACTTTTGCTAACGTTGTTGTGATACTTTTTCTTGTGAGGAAACCTAATCCCAGGTTGATTCTTATATTCTTTGAAGTGGAGTTCCTCGTGAACCCTCCTGGCAGAGAAGTCATTGCAATTCGTGACAAAGATCCCCTGCACTTGAAGCGACTTTTACCAACTGCAGTCATTTCTTGAGGACGAGAGTTTTTCAGCATAAGGATACACTACTTGTTGTTCTGAACTGGGGAGATTTTCTACGCTACTCTAGGAGAATTTACTTGGTTTTTCATGTCAGACTTATGATGGAGAATCACGTTCTGAATCTGCATTGTACTGATTTCCTCTTTTTTAAAATGAGTGATGTAATTTCCCAGGTCTTGTATAATGGGCTAGATAACCATTGAAGGTTCGCTATGGTATTGGTTTTTCATAGACACCGTTGTTTTCTCTTGTTGTCCCTACCCCTCTGTCCACCGCCTTGTTCACTAAGGCATTCATTGCTTTGTTATGGACCCTCAACACATGTTTGTAGACAACTTTCCCGAGCAGGTTGAAATTATTAATAATTCTTTGCTTTATCTTATTCAAGGCTTGATTTTTAAATTCTCTTCCAGCTTCCATTGCTGCTATAGTAGAGTCGCCAATAATAATTGGATCTTTTTCTTGGAGCTTTGTGACGATGTTGGTGCCCATCAGTAAACCATAAGCCTCTACCTTGTTGTTTGATAGAGTCCCCAGCCCCCATTCAAAGGTGGAAATTGTTTCACCTTGCTGATCCAGGATTAGCCCACCCGCCCCAGCTCTTCCGGGGTTGTTCTTGGAGGCTCCATCAAAGAAGAGGATGTATTTTATTTGATTTTTGATCCACCCCTCTATTTCCCTTTCGTTACCCCGAAGCTTCCAATTTTCCTGTTTGTTACCAACATTCTTTGGTATATGATTGCTGACTAGGCCATCCACGGGGATCTTATTGTCCCAATCCTTTTCTACTTATGCCCAGCTAGTTTGGTCTGGGGGTTGCATTCCTTTAGAGCTAATCATTTCCGCAATTTGGGCCCAAGTTTTGGAAAGAATCATACCTAAGCTTGTTTTTTTGCCCTTGAAGATGCACTTGTTTCTTGCCAACCAGATGTGCCAGCAAAGTGTGGAGAGGAGACACTTCCAAACACTTATAATGGTAGCCTTGTTTCACTTAGCATAAGGGTAGCTGTGAGCCCAGTTCTTGTGTAAAGGAGACAACAGCACAATTGGCTCAATATCCAAGTCGAGGGGGTTAATAACTTGCTTCCAACATTGTCTAGCTATGGGATAGCTTAAGAAGAGGTGTTGGGTGCTCTCTTCTTCTATTTGGCAAAGAACACACATTCAAAGCCCATGAATGCCTTTTTTCCTCAAATTCTCAGCAGTAAGTATCCTCCCTTTCAGCAGGCTCTAGGCGAAAAACTTGATTTTAAGAAGACAAGCGTTCTTCCACACAACAGGCCAGAGGCTCCAATTATCATAGTTGCTATGATTACGGAGGAAGTTATAACCAGATTTGACAGTGTAAATTCCTCTGCTGGGATCCCAAATATAACTGTCCATATCCCTTTTGTTTATTGGAGCTGAGCCATATAGCAGGGTCTTCAATTCTTCCCACTGATCAGATAGGCGATTTGGTATAGGAGGCTTTTTCCAAGAAATCCATCTATTTTGATCCCACTTTGAGATGGAAAATAAGAAAGATATACCCTTCTCCTCCAACCAGACATGGAGATCATTCAGATTGTGATGTCCTTTTGACAACGCTACTCCCATAATTCAATCATTCCAAATGGAAGTATTTTCTCTATTTCTAGGATTTCTTGAGAATTGATCTTTGATGTAGGGAATGGTTTTTTTAATAAGCTTCTAGATTTGGGTACAAGGACGGTCCGGGATCAGCTCGTTAATTAGCGAGGACCTCTGCCCATTGAGATATTTCCTAGCCAAGGCTTCTCCCCACCACTAATCCTGCCCATTTAGTATGCGCTAGACTAGCTTGATACCAAGAGCTTTGTTTGTTATGTTTGGGAGGTGGATGGAGATGCCTTCGTATTCAAAGGGAAGAGTCACTTGATCCCACCGAACCAAACTGAACTTTTTGGAGTCCTGTCTCCCCCCTCACCAAAGGAAGCTTCTAATTATAAGCTCCATTTGCTTATGAATGCTAGTTGTAGCCAAAGTTAAAGCGAACTGATAGATTGGCAAAGCCGAAAGGAGAGCTTTGGTTAAGATGGTTCTACCAACCAAGTTTAAGCACATCATCCCCCAACTTTGGATTTTCCCTCTCACTTTCTCTATTTGTTTATTCCAGGTCTCTGTCTTAATCCCTTCTTTAGTCCATGGTAACCCCAAATAAATGAAATGGCTCCATTTTTGTTGTACTGGGATTTCTATATTTGAGAGATCCTTTGCATGATATTATTTGACACATTCCAGGTGTATATTATACAATTTTTATTGTTCAAAAGACCTCGAGAGGAAACTAGAAAGTCATCTAACACCTTTTTGAACCTTCTGGCAATAATACTAGATGTGCCCCCTATCAAGAGGGTGTTGTCAACGAAGAGAGAGTGATTAATTTCTTTAACCCGTCAAGCAATTATGATGCCATTAATCTCCCTTCTAATTCTCTGATTCTTTAGCTGTATGCTAAGCGTTTTTGCCATTATGATGTAAAGAAATGGGAAGAGAGAGCATCCCTGTCTCAGTCCTCTAGTGCTGTGAAAGTATCTGTTGGGTCTTCAATTAATCAATGTTGCAATCCATGGGTTGGAGATGCATGCTTCAATGATCCTAATGAACTTGGTTGAAATGCCAAATTTTTTAAGAGCTGCAACCAGAAAGCGATGAGAAACACGATCAAAAGCATTAGCCATATCCAACTTTATAACCATACCTCTTTCATTGTTTCGGATGCTGCTGTGGATGGCTTCCTGAATGAGGATTACATTATTAGTTATTTGCTTTTTTGGGACAAAGCCCCCTTGTTTTTCCGAAATGATACAAGGAAGGATTTTTTTTAGGCAGTTTACCAAAATCTTAGTGATGATTTTATATGAGAAGTTGCATAGAGATATTGGCATGAATCTGTCAAAGGAGACATGCTTTGACTCTTTAGGGATGAGGGCCAAGTGAGAAGTTTTTCTGTTTTCCCCCACTTTGTGTTTTTTTAAGACATTCTTAATCTTAATTGTCTCCCATTGGCACTTGTAGAAGGCAATGGTGAATCCATTGGGGCCTAGAGCTTTTTCTGGATGCATGCTCCAAACAGCCTCCCTTATTTCGTCCGCTGTTACCTCCTTCCCAAGCTCACTGTTTTGTTGTTCACTAACTTTGCTACTAATTTGCTGGAGAAAATCAGCGATATCCACTTGCTGCTCCCCAGTTGTAAGGAGGTTTTTAAAATGGTTATACACTGCTTCTTTTACTTCTTCTCTCCCCTTTATTTCTTGTCATTCCACTTGAATTTTGTCAATTTGGTTGCCCACTCGTCGAACCTTGAGGTTGTTGTGGAAAAAAGCATTGTTCTTGTCCCCTGCTTGGATCCAAAGACATCTAGACTTTTTCCTATGTTCCTCCTCTTCATTTCTATTTTGCTTGTAGAGGGCCACAAACATTTCTATTTCGTGGGCTTTATCTCGTCCAATAACTTGCTGACTTTATTTTTCTTTGATCCACTTTTCCAGCGTTTCTCGCAACTCTGACCTTTTTGTTCTTGTCTCTAAGAGCTTCTTCTCTGGCCTACGTTTTTATTTTTTCTCTCACATTTTTGAGCTTGGTCTCCCATACGTACTATGGGGAGCCCAACACCTCTGCGTCCCAGCTTTCTTTTATTATATTCCTGAAACTATCCTTGCTGTCCCAAATTTTGCTATACTTGAATGGGATTGGACCTTGATTTTCCCACTTGTCCAGGATGAGCACAACCGACTTATGATCAGATGTCGAGGCATGCACAATTTTGCTCTTGATGGACAAAAAACTTGCTGCGATATCCTCCTAAATCAGAATTCTATCAAGCCTTTCCTTTATGTTATGAACACCCATTCTTTTGTTGCTCCATGTGAATTTTCTGTTGCTAGGATGGATATTGAGCAACTTATGTTCAGCTATAATATCCTCCAAGACTGCTCTTGATGGATCGCTAATGTATCTGCCTCCCAGCTTTTCCTCTATACTCCATATCAGATTTAGATTCCCTTCCATGACTAGATTATCTATTTGGACATCCTGTACCTCTTCTTTTAGTGACTCCAAACATAAGGCTTTGTCTCTATAATGATTTGGTGAATAGATGTTTATAACCGTATATTTGAAGTTTGTGTTTTTCTTTGTTAAACCTGTCCTGACCCAGCTGCTATTGAGTTTTTGGCCGATAAATTTCCAGTTCCATTTATTTCACAACGTACCAATGCTTCCTGAGGCCCCATTAGAGTTTGTGGCTATTCCTTCATAATTTTTTTTGTGTTACTATCAAGTTTCGAAACTCTTGGTTACTGATTTTGGTCTCTTGGATCATTAATATATCCAGTTGTTCTTGCTTTATTAAATCTCTTGTTGCGTTGAGTTTTAAGGTAGAACCCAACCCCCTACTATTCCAAGAGACCAAGATCATTATTTACTTGGTTTATGGTGGTTCCCAACCTTGTTCTTCATTTGCGATTTCTCCCCACTCCCTTTCTGTTTGCCAAGGAAAGTGTCCATTGGCTGTTGAGTGCCAATAGCCATATCCTTTGTTGCAGCCTCATCTCTAAGTTCCTTGTTGGATTTCCTCCCGTCTTTTTTAGGCTGTTCCGGAGCATTGGTTGTTTCTTTGACTTTGTTTCTAGGTGAGTTCTATCAATGGAGGGTGGAGTGGGGGGGGGCAAGAAGTCTGAGGGGAGAAGGAGGAAGCACTGGCAGTAGCATTGGGCTAGGGAGGGGAACGAGGGGATGGAGGATCTTCATCCAAGAGTTCGAAGGGATTAGATGACGGTTCGACCAAAGGTGCAAGGATGATGGGGGGGTTTGAGGAAGTAGCAGTATTTCCATGTGCTTGAGAGGGGTTCTGAGTAGTTTGTTTGTTACTAATTTTCTTCCGTTTCACTTGTTCCCAGTTATTTTCTTGGGTTTCTGCATTTTCAACCGTCTCCACTTCCTTTAGTTTGCTACACCTATTTTCGAAATGACCATACTCATGACATACCTTGCATTTGAAGGGGATTTTCTCATAGTCCATTTGTTGGATGTGCATCCATTGATCCACCTTGAGTTTAATTGCCTCCGGAAGCCCTTTTCCTAGATTTACTTCCACGCAAATCTTGGCACAAGCGTGCATGTTGTCTTTTGGTTCGCATCTATCAATATACTTGCCCATCGCGTTCCCTATAGCTTTGACAAACTCATCCCCCCAACAATGAAGAGGAAGATGCGGCAACCTAACCTAGACCGACACTGCATTTGGGATGTCCATCTCAGGATCAAAGTCCAGAGACCACCTATTCAAATAAAGGCCTCTCGAGTCCGTGAAGTATGGTCCATTACTGAATATTAAGTTCCTACCTTCTTTAGATTCAAATAAAAATGTATAGTATCCCCTTCCACAAAACCTGATTGTGATTTTCCCTTGTAGGTTGGCGCTCCAGTTTCTCTCTACCCATTTTTGGACTGCTCTAGCGGAGGGCCATAGACTTGTAAACTATCCAACTAGTCCCCGTTCAGTGAGAGAAATGGTTGCTTTTCAAGGTAGAGTTGGAGGTAAAGATATCTTAGGAATGTCATCTAGTTTTTTGACAAATTTACTTGCAACTGGCCTAGCTTTTGGAGCTCCATGATCTGCTATTAAGGAGGCAAAAGCTGCTTCATGGTTAGATTCTTCATTCGGAGAAGGAGAGCCGTCCCCGGACTGGTGAGGCATTGGGCAAAGGAAAGCTCAGTAGCAGGGGCTGCCAAGCCCAGAGCAGAGAGCAGAGATCAGTGCGAGAGGACCCAGCCAAAAGAGAGCCAGAGGGAAGGAAGGCAGCCTGACAGCAGCAGGCTGCCAGGCAGGGCAGCTGCAGGAGGCAACGCGAAACGTAGAGGCGGAGGCTAGGTCACGAATGCACAATCCAAAGGGCCAATAATAATAATTTATTAAAAATTAAAATTAAAGTTATATAAAAAAATTGTCATAAATTTAATATTAACTAATTAATATTTTTAATATTAATTTATTTTAGAAAATAAATTAGGAAGTATTTTTTTTAATAATAAGATCTTAACTCTTGAGATTTACAATGAATTAATTATATGGATATCAAGTTTCTAATTATGAAATGAGCCAAGTAAATTATAGTTTTATATTAAACATTGTAGTGTTGATTAAAAAATTATAAATAAATAAAAATCTCCAATATTTAATATTTTATATATACTATATATATATCATATTTATATATAATTATATTATTAATTTAATTATGTTTCTTAATAATATGAAATAATTATATTATTAAATAAATATAATGTTATCAAAAATATTCATATATAGTGTTAAAAAATGCATTTATAGTCTTATTATAGTCTTGTTAAAAGTGCACTAAAGCTTATTGTTAAATAGTGCTGAAAAGAGTTATAGAAATGTAAATATTTGGCAATAGTAAACATTGAAGTATTAGCGGAATTAGAGAATAGGATTGAGTGTCCCAAAGGCTCATATTACTCACGTGCTCATATTACTCACGTGCATATACTTGTAGTACAGTCAAGTTTGAAAAAAAAAAACTTAGCAGGTACATCATATGCAGTGTAACTACATACACATATTATTGTATCACACTCCCAACCAATCCACACGTCAGTGACAATAAGAGACTTGTACCTAAGCAGAGGCTGCAGCTAGATCAGTATCACAAGCAAACTCAGAGTCATATTCACTTACACTTGATTTCTTCTCCCAAACACAGTATTCATGCCCCACTGCTACAATATCAAAGTCCTGGGAAGATGGAGCGAGGCCTCCGATGTCGAACCTTGGACCAATCTTCACAATCAATTTGTTGTCGTCAATGGATACCATGTACAGATCCCCGTCTGCTACCAAAATGGTGCACCTGCTGTTACCTCTGATATTGTTTCTCCTCCGTATTGCTACCAGTTCTGTGATCTTCTCACCCAAACCCCAGTCAAAGAAATGATCATAGAACTGCCAAAACATATTCAATTATCAGTCAGTCACTTATCTATGAATAGAAAATTTATGAACAGAGATATAAATAGAAAATGTAAGCATTACTATGCAGGGGATTCCCGGGTGAGTAAGAATGTAAACGTATCCGAGCATGACTTTGTGAGGAGGAAAAGGCCAGTGGCACTGCGTGGATCCAGTGTCATGGTTATCTATGAAAGTGACTGCTTTCTCAGGCCAATATCCAATCATTCCAGGAGGTTTGTTATTCGAATCCCGCAGCCTCCAGAGCTCCCCGTTGACTGCCTCCTGCAGGATGCCCTTGGTCGTGAAATCGAAAGCGGCACACCTGTCACCAGTGGCGTTCACCCAATCCACAAGTTCTTGGCGATGAGCATCTTGATTATGTTGGGGCCGCCCATCGGGACCGTAGGAGAGAGAGTTCCAGAGTTCCCCAACAGAAAACTGCTGCGGATCCGTCAACGTCATGGAGATGTAGAGACCCACGTAGTAGCCGGCGTAGCCCTTGGCGAAGTCGAATCTCCAGGAGTCGAAGCCGATGTGTGAGTAGAGCCACTTCATCCAGTTGGCCAGCTCCCTCTGCACGCGCTCGTTTGTGTGATCAATGTCGGGAGCTGCGCCGAAGTCTTCGCCCGTGTCGGGCTGCCCGGAACCGTCGGAGTATGGATGGTCGTGCTTCACGACGGCCCACGGACCCCAATCCAGGCGCTCGTCGGGCGTTCCGCCCTCGAAAATGCACCACACTCCTCGTTCGTCCTGCGCGTCGCCGCAACGGTGGTTTATCACAATGTCAGCCATGCACCGAATGCCTTTCTCGTGGTATGCTTCTATCACCTCCTTCAGCTTCTCCTCATTTCCATATCTCGAAGCATCCAGATCGTACAGCCTGCCTGGCATGTATCCTGTTTATCAACACTCTACTGTTAAGGCACTTTTTGCCAAAAGGTTATTAAGCGGTGTTGTTAAGGCATTTCTTTGGAAACAGTTATTAAGTAAGACATTTCTGGCTAAAAAGATTCAAATCTTTTAACTAAATTAAAAAAAAAAAAAAAAAAAAAAAAAAAAAAAAAACTAAACAACCTACCTTGAGGAGCCACCGAGTGAGAAGGAGGTGGAAACCATATATCTGTAACACCAGCCTCTGCTAAATCCTTCACTTTGCTCTTCAGCACATCATACCAGCAAGGATTTTTCCATGACTCCCAATTAAATCCCTGGATACCAACATGGATAGGTTGGAAAAGATTGATAAAGAAGAGTGAGAAAAATACTTTACATTGTTAACGATTTTATGTGATACTCTATACTCTATCGTGATAGATCCGGAAGAATTAAGGCTACCCATTACTCTATGTGATAGATCCTGAAGAATTATTCGACCCAAATTACGCGAATTAAGTCTACCCAAAAAATATGTACGCAAGATTACGATTTTACCTGAAACATAATGACAGTAAGTGGATCAGTTGGTATGTTGCCTCCTCTGCAAATAGTGGATCCATCTTGCTCTTGTGTTTGTGTTGAATTAACAGCAACGGCCGATGAAATTGCATTTATCACTGGTCTTGTGCGCTTCATTTTCATTTTCATGGCCGTCCAAGGAATCCTTTGGGGATTCGGCCTGAAAGCCAGAGGAGCTGATACTCCGTCCCAGGTCAACGCAAGTTGCATAGAAGAGCAAGAGTAGAGTACCCCACCTGCTACTCTTAATTCCATTGCAGCTTTGCCCTTTTCTTCCACTAACCCTACCGCTGCTACCTGATCTTCTTGGCGTAACTAGAGGCTTTACTGCTCTATCTACAACTTCTTCAGGGGACACAGGGTAGAACGAATAACAAAATTCCACAGACATAATCACCTTATAATGTTTCGATCCCTGTAACGGTCTGCTCTGTCTCAACCATCTCTATGGCAATATATGAATCCTGCGAACAAAATCGTTTGTATTAACAATATATGGCTGATGCTTCATGCTTTTTTCGCTCTGGAAAATATATGGCTGATGCTTCTTGCCCGCCTTGCCAAAATCATCTCATCTACGTGGAGGGCAACCATGAATTAAACTGGCCATGGTTGGCAACATTCACGGGCTGGGGCTGGTCACATGTGACCTCGATCTCAACTTCACCCACATTATTGTTGAGCTTCAAGCTAATAAATCTTATTTTTCTTTAATAAATGAGAGGGGGAGAGAGAATGGATTCGGTTTTAAAACAGTTTATAATATTGTTTGATTAGAGTTATTTTTAATAATATTTTATAGAAATAGTATAAATTTAAAGGGATAGAAAGTAAAAAAGAAAATTATTGTAAAGTTTATTAAGTTAAAGACAGTTTGTAGGAAAGATTGTATAATTTTCAGGGCTGTTTTTAAAAGCCTCGCATTCTAAAATGAAATGTTTTTTGTTTTCATTTTTCAAAAGAACAAAAACTACATACTTTTTCCTGCGGCATCTTTTTTGATCTTTTCCACCACTGAGTTGCTTAGAATTAGTCTTTAACTAAGCAATAAGAATTTTGTCTCTCTAAAAAATATTAACTTCTATATACACCTTTTGTTAATGATATGGAAAAGTGAAAACTTAATTGGTTGTTTTTCTAATTACTAATAAATAATAATTATAAATAAAATGATTTTTCACTAATAATTAATAATTATAAATAAAATGATTTTTCACTAATAATAATTATAAATGAGATGATTTTTTATTAATAAATAATTTTTACCAGATGATATTGAATGACAAGTCAAATTGTATCCAGAGCCAAAATAGTTATGACTACTAGTTTGACAAAATTTTCCATCATGTAAAAAAACACCAAAAATACACAACGTATTATTTATTTAGATGAGTAGACGGTATTAATTTGGTCGAACATGAGAGGAGGGTGAAAAGTAACAACTTTTTGTATTGGGAAATGGAAGGCACATGACACGAGTGTAAAGTAGAGTCGTTGCTTTGCTTTACCGAAGATGAGGACGTGCACTCACGAGTGTTGAAATGTTGTTTTGACGCGCCCGAGGATTCCAACGAATTCTTTCAAATATTATAAACCCAAAAGCCTTTTATACATTATCACTTGCTCCCTTAAAAAAATCGCAGATAAGGACACTTATATTTACTCATACCAATTACCCTAAATATCCATAAGTCAGATAAGGATATTTATAAGCTTTTTATACATTATCACTTTTTTTTTAAATTTAGGAGAATGGGTAACTGGTGAGAGTTATCCTGCACAGACCCATAATCAAATCTAACTCGTTGTCACTATAAATCTAAATTACATGCAACCGCCTGCAATGTTCCCTTGCAAAAATCGCACATAAAGACACTTATATTTACTCATAGTGATTACCCTATATATCCATAAGTCTTGATTGTAAGTTGGCCCATGTAATGTCTTTTATAAAATGCCTTCCATATACAAACAAACAATTAGACAAGGATGGTACTCATTTATTTTAGGAAATATAGATTTTATATAGGGATATAAGTTTATTAACTAATGAATCTATATAGATGAAAATAGTTTTAGATAGAGGAGGAATGACTTGTTATAGAGTTTTGTGAACCCAACCTAATTTAATAATTTGATTAATTAATTTATTTAATATTTTTACAAAATATCTCTTTGTTTGAAGATAGTAGCCATTGCAAAAAAAAAATAAAAAAAATAAATAATAATAAAATTAAAACTTAAATCAACAACACTAAACAATGAAATAAATTAATAATTTTCACTTCATCATATAATAATAAATTATATAATAACATCAATAAAGAAATAAATTACTTAATTAATCAGTTCTTTAATTTATTACTCTAACAAATTAATTAAAAAATTAATTAATAAATCAATCAGCACATTATTTAAAAATATTAATTTTATAATATAAAATAAAAATTAAGTAAAAATAATAAAGTAATATCCTAATAACAAATCAGATTAATTAAGTAATCCCTATTAATTATAAATTTAATTATTAATATAATTGTCCATTAAACTTATTATTAGCTTAAAAAATTAAATTAATTAAATAATGAAAAAAAGTTAAATAATGGCCACCTTATGTTATAATCTTTTCTTTAATTTAATTAATTATTTTATTATTAATAACTTGAATACATCATTAAGTTCTAGAGAATATCTATTGAACCGATGATGGACTCACTTGGTAGTCCGAAATGTTGGGTTCACAATTTGAAAATTTTGTTAAGCACTTGGATTGTGAAGATCACACAATACTAATTTACAACACAAATCTATGCTGTATTTTAGAACAAAATTGAGTTAAAAATATATTGAAAACACATTAAAATGTAGATTACTAAAAAGGCTTGAGATGTTGTAATCATAAGAATATATTTATTTTTAATTTTTTAAACCATATAATATATACAAATGTAAGATTGAAACATTTTATTTAATATAAGTATTGAAATATTTTTTCATTCATTAAAAAATTTATTACATCTCCGATATTGCTGATATGTCTATTACAACTCTATTTTATATATTTATTAATTAACTATATAAGACTTGAATGAATTTGCACATCTTCCTTTTATTAATCTTATACAAAGTAATGAAGTCTTTTATTTTCAAGTACTTCCTATTGGGCATTAGAATATCATGTTTTTGTTTATTTTATAAGGGTTTTTTTATTTTAATTAATTTAATTTTCTTTAAAGTTGATATAAAATTAAGTTTCTTCACAGAAACATTGAAATATTTTATTCATAGTAGAGAGTGAAAAATGAATGGAAAATGAAATGGTTGTAGTGCATTTCTTTCGTACAGGGTTACAATACTTTTAATAAACCTATGTAAACATGTTTTATTTAAATGTTAATTTATTTATATTTTAAAGGAAAAGACGTATCAACTTTGAAGATTGAGATAACAAAATTTCAATCTTCCCTGATTACTTGGTTATTAAAATGTGCCTTTCGCTATATATCATTACAAAATGATAGCATCTTTATCTCGTAAATTAAATAAATAAAAATTAGACATTAATTGTGCTTATTTAAATGTTTAACTTAAATCATAACTTTAAAAACAAAATATATTATTTAAAAAACATGATGTAAATAAGTTAAAATATACCATTCACCAAAATTGTATATAAAAAATATTAATTCAACTAAAAATTGTTCTTAAATCAACAAAATTGTTCAACTTTTAGCCCTAGTTGTAGGAAATATTTGAAGTATTATTTTTCGTAACTATTTAGCCATAAGCATTCTCCAATTATTTATTACAGTATATTCATAAAGTAAATCAAACGTTGACCAAAAAGGGTAATCAGAGATGCAAAATTATGTGACTATTAAAAGATAGGAAAATGATAATATTTTCTTCAAGAGTATGATTTTAGGTAAAACTATTTAAGCATACGCCTATTTCAACAACTTTATTGTCAGATTTCTAAAAATAAATCAACACGTGCAAAACAAAAAGGTAAATAGAGATGCACAAATTCTTGATATAACGAAAGAAATGAAATATTATTTAAACTATACATATATTTTAAAAGTAATATTTATTTTAGAATATATAAAAAACATATGGTTACTTTTTTAAAAAAATTTATCGAGTATTTGAAATTAAAGGAAAAAAACTTAAGATTTTTATAATTTTAATGATTTTAAAGTTAAAAATTTTGGATAAAAATTTAATATAAATGTGTTAACATTATTAAAAATATATATCTTTTACCTTTACTTTTAGTGTTATAAAGATGATGTGAGTGTGTTTATGATATTGATCAGCATGTGTTTTTTAGTCTTTATTTTTTAGTGTTACAAAGATATGGGAGTGTGTCTATGATATTGATCAAGTGTTTTCAACTTTTACTTTTTTAATAAAGAGAATGTGACAATTTATTTCATCCTAAAATGTTAAAAAAAAAAAAAAAAAAAAAATCCAATGGTATGTTTCACTATGAAGTTTATGGGACTTTTATTTTTATTTTAAATATCATGAATTTCTTCTATATTTAATTAAATATAAGATAATTTTAGATCATATATATTAGTATTAATGGCATCTTTATAATATCTTAATTTTCTCTCATCTTATTGATGGACCTCCTAATTATGGGACTTTGAAGTCTATTTTGTGGATAACCCTTTCTTGTAGACTAAAAGAGTTATCTTTAACATTATTACCATAAATATCTTGGTATTTGTGCATTGACTATTTTGTTATGATTGAATGTTGAGTTATGTCATATATCTTAGTCAAATTGCGATTTTGATAAAATTATGCATTTCTTAGAGTGCACTACTTATTTTTTCAAGTCAAACTTTAAGGAAAGGATTCATTAACCTACATCCAAGATAAAAGGGGGATTATGTCCTCTCTTCAATCTCTTAAACATACCAAGCCTTTTAGAACTCAATATATCTAATGAAGCAATATCTCAACTAGATTAACTAAGATTGAAGTATGAGGGGATATGACTCTTGAAATAAGGATCCCCATGGATCCTAAACACAAGGTCCTTTCAATAAAGAATTAATTGAAGGAATGGTTAATGAGTTGTTTTTGTATAATGACATCAAGCGGTTTAACTAATATAACTAGTATTAATATTCTTAGCACTTAGAACTCCATTTGGAGCAATATATTCAAACTTGTCCAATACATTTTATTATAATGAGTTAATATCCTAATATAGAAATCATGTTTTCAAATTTCTTCTTCTTAATGTTTTCTTTAAGTTCTGTATAGAGACCTCAAGTTGGTCTCACTTAAGGCTATAAAAGGAACCTTCCTTTTTTGTTTTCTTTCATTTGTACATTTTCTTTTAATTATTTTCATCATCATTGTTGTTATGTACCATTTCTTGCAAGTACCCTTCATTTCTTGTAATTGTTTTCAAACATTTCATTTTAGTGGGGTTATTTTCTTTATGTTGTTTCATTAATAGATGATTTTGAATTTCTTTTACAATAATCATTATTATTTTTATTTCCATCAAGCACATTTTCTTCATAGCATATTATTTCTAGCTAGTATATATTTATAATATATATATATATAGTATTGTATTCTTCTCTCACATTCTTGGTATCTTGGCTTATTGTATAAATCTAATGTGATTCATAGGCACCAACCTACTGCAAGCAGTAATCTCTTCCGTAATCTACTTTGTAATATGTTCGATAATGGTCCACCCTATTTCTCTAATTTTATCTTTATTCTCTAACTTTGTGCAACCACTCTTCATTATGTTATTTTGAACCAGATGCTTCTTTTAATCCAACATTCAAAAACAGTGCTTAAGCACTATACCATGTGCTTAACAAAATAGTGGAACACCAAAAACGCACCTTCACAATACTTCGATATATTGACACTTCCTTCAATCCCAAATCTTCAACAATTGGCACTTACACACCTTAATAATACTCTGATATATTGACACTTCCTTCAATCCCAAATCTTCAACAATTGGCACTTACACACCTTGACACCATAACTTGTGCCCTCATAATGCATCCAAATATTTATTGGGTACTCAAAACATGGGATGGCATGATAACAATTTCTTCACCTCTCACTAGGGGTGTTGGAGGCCAATAACTCAATTTTTCACTTTATATAGGAATATTAGCAATAATACCTCAAAAGAGTTAACATTGGAAAATTTTACAAAAGCATGAATTTTGGGGTTTGAATGGCTTTTCCTTCAAAGGTTGGAAAATTTTATATCTATTAACGACCTTGGAGCACCAAAATATCATAATACTAGAAATTCCAATTATTGTAACTTATCAAAACTCCTAGTATGTGATATATTGAGGACCTTAAGACTTAAGCCCCAAGTGCTATAATTGAGCACCTCCATGATGAAGGGTTGTAAATAGGTTCTTAATGAGTATCAAGATATTGGAGAACAAGAAATTGTGCCTTAAAGGAAATCCTAATAAGGAAATATGTCAAGAACCTTAAGGCCTCATGTTCTACACCTAAGCACCATAAAACCAGGAAATAACAAGGGATTTACTAGGCATTTGGATACTAGAGAATTGTGAATGTGTGCTTTCAAAAGAACGATATGGATACATGACGAGAACTTAAGCTCCATGTGCTATAATTAAACACCTCCACTACCAAGGGATTACCAAAAGATAGAAAGTCGATGAATTGCAAAATATGTTCTTTAAAAAAAGTTCCAATATAATAATATGTTGAGGATTTTAAGCTCCAAGTGTTGTGACCAAGTGCCTCCATGTATAGAGGCTATGATCAAGGTCTTATCAAGTATCAAGATAAAGGATAAATTGGAAAATGTGTCTTTTACAGGGTTCTAGGATGAGAACATTAAGTCCCCAAGTGCTACACCTAATCACCTTTGCAACCAAGGGTTTACTAGAAGTTTGAATACTGGAAAATTACAAAACATGCCTTTTATGAAAATCCCGGTATGTCAAGGGTTTGGAAGATGAAATTTCAATAAATAATAGAACTTCTATTTGCAACCTTCCATTAACTAATGGTATTGGTGTAAAGACTTTTTAATTTGAAAGGTTTCATGTTATAATGAATTTTGAGGTTTTTTTTTATATCCCATACTTTTTTCCTCTTCTATGCTTCAAGTCTCATATCACACCTTGGACTTCATATTGCAGTTTATACCTTAGATCACACTTCAAACCTCCTCACCATCACTCCTCGAGCCTCATACTTTATCATGTGTCTATTCATGCACCTTTTCTCCTTGCACCTACTCTTCACCTCAGATCACATTTCCACTTCCACTTGATCCACCACAAATGCACTCACCAATCCAATTATTTATAGATAGTTTGTGCAAACCTTTGCTTATGCTGAATTAAAAACCTTTTCTTAGGCTAGCTTAAAAAACTTAGGTCAACCAACATATAAAAAGGGTTTATCCCTAACTTTGACATCACTAAATAAATTATTCATAACCTTCAGACAATTTTTGCAAAATGATTTGGAACTCCCTCTATGTGCAACTTCTCTTGTGTTTGCAACTTTTGCCCCTTTGACCTGAATGAAACACAGTAGCTCCTCTTGAACTTATCCTTATCCTCATCTGAAACTCCCCCTGCCCTCTTGTTTTACATATATTAAGAGAAGAAGACTACTCCCACTAAGTTTATGCTTCCTTTTATTGATGAGATGAGAGAGATATCACCCCAAACTTTTGTCTTAGTTATTCAAATGTCTCTCTAGGAAGGGGTTTGGTAAACATGTTTGCAACATGTTCTTTAGTAGCATTTTTTTTCATATTGACATTTTGATTCGCTACCTATTCTCTTGGGAAGTGGTGTTTGATAGGAATATGTTTTATATTTGAATGCGTAACAGGGTTCTTTAAGTACTGATTACACTTGTATTATCATGGATGATTGATATTGTTTGATCATATTCTACTCCAATATCTTTGAGGGTCTACTTCATCCAAAGAACTTGAGTGAAACATGTTGTTGTTGAAATATATTGGGATCCAATTGTGGATAGAGAGGTTGAGGTCAGTTTGTTTCTCAACCATGAAACTCGACAATCTCCCATAAAGAATGATCCTCCACTAGTGTTTTTCTTATCATCAACACTTTTTTCCAAACTGCATTTTAATATGTATTAAGGTGAAGTCTTTGCATCTTGAATCCATAAACCAAAGTCCATAGTCCCCTTCAGATATATGAAAATATCTTTACTTATTGCATGTGTCTCCTTTGATGCAAATTCAAATCTTGCAACCAATCCTACTTTTTGCAAGATATTTAGCCTTGATGCTTTCAATTAATATAAGTTGTCAATCATTGACCTATACAAAGTTTAGTTTTCATATGGAGATTCATCATTTTTTCTTAATTTGCATCATGTGACCATGGGTGTGCAAATAGCTACACGTTTTTCCATCCTAAATTTTTCCAACATATCCTTAACATATTTATTTTAGGAGATGAATGTGTTATTACTAGATTGAACAATTTGCAGACCTAGAAAGAATGGTAATTCTTATAGCATGGACATTTCAAATTATTTCTACATTTTGTTGTAAACCTTTGGCTCATTTTCTGAACGCCACTTCAAAAAATGATATCATCTACATAGACAACAATGATTAACATAATTTCATTATTGTTTTAATATAATTGTTTCTATCTATTTCTCCTCTCTTGAGTCCTTGCTATTGTAAATATTTTTCAACTCTTGAGTAGCAAGCCATAGGATCTTACTTTAGTCCATAAAGTGCTTTCTTTAATCTACACACATACTATTCATTTTCTAATACCTAAAATCCTTAGGGTTGTTCAACATATACATCTTATTCTATATTTCCATTTAGAAAAGTTGACTTGACATCCATTTGATAGACTTTGAAATTTCTAAAACATGCAAATGTCAATAACATTTTGTTGCTCCTAGTCTAAGAATTGGAGCAAAATTTTGTTCGAAATCAACACGTCAACTTGTGCATATCCTTTTTAAACTAATCTTGAATTATTTCTTACTACCTGTCCATCCTCATTCGACTTGTTCCTGAAGACCCATTTGATGCCAATCACATTCTTATCTTTTAATCTAGGCACAAGTTCCCATGTCTCATTCTTCTAAATCTAATTCAACTCTTCTTCCATAAATTTTAACCCAATGCTTATCTTCACTAGCTTGTTAAAAGTTCTTGTGTTCAATTTTGGATTACAAGTAAAATTTTGATTGCTTTGGTGTGTTTGTTAATCTCTTTCTACTTAGGACCCCTAAATTTTTGTTAACAAAAATTTATATGTATGGATGATTCTTCTAGACATATGTATATGGAGTCTTTAGATGTTGATGTTCTATCTCCTCCTCCTCTTCCTCATGTTATTCATGTTCATCATGTTCCTTTTCATGCTTTCTACTAATTGTTTCCTCTGGATCTTCATTTGCGCGTGTATTTTCTTTTTGAGGTAATGTTTCATCTACTCTTACATCAATGCTTTCTACCACCTTGCATAGTCTTTTTTTGTAACGTTTTTATACATTTCTTCTAGATGAGTAGCCAATGAATATTCCTTCATTTGTTCTAGAATCAAAATGCCCTAAATTGTCTTCATTTATCTTGATGTGGCACTTACTTCCAAATACTTTGAAGTATTTGATTGTAGATATTATTCCTTTCCATCATTCACAAGGAGCCTTATTGTTGTTCACTTTGATTTGAGATCTATTTAGGATGTAAATTATTCTAATTGTTTCTCCCCAAAAGGTTTCTAATAGATTTACTTCATTGAGCATTTTTCTTGCCATATCCTGCATGGTTTTTTTCTTCCTTTTAATAACACCATTTTAATGTCGAGTCCTTGCCACAGAAAAGATGTCTTCTAATCCCATGATTTTCACAAAATTCATTGAATTCATAAGTAAACTTCACCTACTATGGTTGATCTCAATCACTTGATTTTTAGATCAGCATCATTACCAATTAAGGTTTTGAAGGTTTTAAACTTTTCAAATGGTTCATATTTCCTTTTAAGTAAAGTAACCCATGTCATTCTTGTGTAGTCATAAGTCAAAAGCATAAAATATCTCTCACCTTTCAATGTTTTTTTCCCTTGCTGACTCATAGAGGTTTGTATGAACAAGTTCCAATGGATTTGTTAATGAGTAGCCTTTTTTCTTGAAGCTAAATCTAGTATGCTTCCCATGTTGACATAAATTGAAAATAGTTTCATTCAGTTTTGAGATATTTGGCATGTCTCTCACTTCTTGGAATTTTTTTGAGTTTTAGTAAATTTCCAAAGCTAATATGACCCATCCTTCTATGCTATAATGAATGTTCATATGACTTCCCCATACAACATTTTTTCATTTAAGTTCATCTAGGACATATATGCATTACTTGAGCTCATGGATGTACTTTCTACCAATGTTTTTTATCACGCTTTCCTTCTTTCACATCCTTTAGAAGGAAATATGGGAACATATTCGTGATCACAAATTTGACTGACACTAAGAAGATTTTGTTTTAAACCTTGAACATATTAGAAATTTTGAGTTCTATTCTTTCCACTATCAAGACTGCATGTGCCCTTTCCAATCTTCCTTGCTAATGCATTATCTCCAAGAGTAACACTGCCTCATTTTTCTTCTTTTAAAGTAAAAATTTTACTTTGATCTCTTTTCACGTGTTTTAAGCATTCATTATTAGCATACCAATGGCTCCCTTTTTTTGAGCAGATAGTGCAAATCCATATTCTTCTTTTTTTTCTTGCTTTCTTTTCCATACCTTTGTGTATTCTTCTCTATACTTAGTAATATCTTCTTCGTTGCTTTTTTTATGAAACCTTAGTGTGCTTCTTCTACAATCACATGCTTTGTTCCCATAGCTCTTGCACCTATAGGATTCAATACGATCCAATAGGGGAGAAAATGAGTTGAAATTTCTAACAGCCCACTCATAAAGACTTTCCACATTTGTTGCTTACATAGCCATTCATTGAGGTATTATAGGATCCTCTATTTTTATTTCTCACGTAGTCATTTCTTACATAAGCTTTCAATTTATTTCTTTATGACCAAAATTATTACAAGAAAAGCAATAGAAAAAGAAGAGACTTTGACACCTATATGTGAAAGTCCTTCTTGGGGAAATAGTTCTTCTGAACACTTTTTCTTCTTTGTGATAACATTCGGGTTTTCACTTGTCCTTGACTCCTTTCCTGGTGCTACTTTTGGGAAAATCAGTTGTCATAATAAAATAATATAGTTCACTCAGACATAAATTATCAACCAGGGTAAATCTTTTATTTCAAGGTTATTGTGCAAAGTATATGTAGGCAACAATTGCTAACTAGCATTGGCTAATTCCTAATGCTAAGCTTTATTCTACAAGAACTGGCACATAATCAAACCAAAAATTGTTGTCACTCTTCACACTTGTAGGAATGAACAACAGTATTGTTGTCAAACCCTCACTTGCATAAAAATAACACTATGCACACAATGTTGGAAATGAAATGAAACTTGCATGGAAAAGAAAGAGCACTCCTTAAATCAATTGCGGAAAACCATTCAATCACAACCAAAAAACCATCAAGTCAATCTAAAGCAATATGCATGACACATGGTATCAGTTGTAATGTCTACTAACTAATATTATGTATTAGCATTGAATTATAAATCAGTAGCAGCAATTGAATGCTAGCAACACACATTTAGTAGGGATCGATCAAGAGTAAATATGCTAACAAACGAGAAATATGCATTAATATTCTGCAATTTAAATTAACCAAAAATAGCAACAATGTATCGGCAAGAATATGTAACAATGATAATTGAAATTATAATAAGAAATAAATTAAAATAATCTGAAAATAAATTTGTATGAAACAACTATCTACCTCTACTGACACAACAACCCCTACTAAAGAGGAGGGCCTTCCTCCCTAGCAAAGGGTTGGTGATTCATAGCTCAAAACTAGCAATTTAAATATAAGTCACAAACTTGCAGAGATCACATTAGCTTTGGAAATGGAATTACAAGATGCACAATCTAAAATGATGATGCCTCCTCCTTCCTAACCTAAATTCCTAAACCGCAGACATACTCTCTTTCCATACATTTATACAAAAGAATAATAGGGGGGAATTAAAACTAATTCCCCCAAATTTGGATTGTCAAAGTCATTAACATATTTATAAGATATTGTTCCTTCTTGTTTTTGGAATATCTTAGTTTGAAACAACTTGAGATCTAATTACATAGGATTAATGTATCATAGAAAAATCTTAGAATAGGTTAGAGCTATTTTAATTGATAACTGGTTGCTCTGATGGGATGTAGTATGTCAACAATCGAAAGAAGAAATATGTGCCTCAAAGAACAGCGTGTAGTGCCCAATCCATGAACTTTTGGGAGAATCTACTCATCTATCACCTAATTGAGGATTTTCTAAGAAAAACCCATGTTGCATATTTTCAAGATTCATCTTAGTTTGTATGAAACTCACTTCCAACGTTGGTCACTCAATTATGCCTAATGTGAGTTGTTTGAACTGTAGATCATGAACTGGATCCTAACGGATTTTCCCTGTGTATAAGTTAGGTAACATAGATCCATATCAACATCCCTAGGAACAAAATCCATGTTCGGGAATTCCTCCTGAAGCTATGTATATATGCCAACCATGAAAGTTTGCTACTATTACTACATGGGAATCAGTGGAACAACACTAGGAAAACCATCATCAGCGAAGCCAACAATAATCATTTCTAATTCATCAAAAGTAAAGGAAAATAACGATAATTAAATACTTTAATATTCATAAGATTAATATGGCACATTCATGAATAAACACAAAAAAATTGGTGATAGACAGGCAAAGTGTGATAAATGACTGAAAATGGTTGTTTAGGATGGTGAAAAGTGGGACAATTTGATTGATCAACATCTCCCCCACACTTGCACTTTTTCATGTCCTCATGCAATCATGGTAGAATAGACAGCAAAAAGTCACCCAAATTTTCAAATGCACCCAACCTACATGACTATACCAAGCATATCATTAACAACAAGTGTATTAGAATGCAATTTTTCATCCTTACCCTATTTTGCTCAATTTCATGAATACCATCTCCCATGGAGCATTTTTCATTCTACCACTGGAATGATTTATTTGTTGTTTATCCATTTTCCTTCCATGAATGATTCTACCAAAATAATGACAATGATCTTGATAATTTTTCTTATTCCCATAATAGGTTCTTGTGTAGTAGTTTTTTGTTCCATATCCAGCATTGTTTCTTGTGTGGCAACATTGACTCATTTCATGTTATGTTGGTGACCCAACACTAGTTTTTGTGTGGCAGCATTGATGTTGTCATAGGAATTTGTCACATTTGTTGGGTATACATACATTCTACCTCCTTGCAATAATTCCTGCCCAATTACACCTTGAAACTTTTCAAACAATGGCTGTCCCATTTTTTTCAAAATTGCATTTCTCATAAAAAGTCCTTAAAACACTTCTTCGTTTTTCAATCATGAACATGTTGGTTGTGTGTTATATTTTTCTCACAACTAGTCACACACACAGGGGGGTCACAGGGGGGAAATAGCTCCCTCTGTTTGTTGCGCAATGTGCAGTAGGGGGGTCACAGGGGAGTGATAGCTCCCCTTATTTGTTGCGGAAAGCGCAGTAAGTGGGGTCACATAGAGGGCACAACCCCACCTGTTGGGGGGTTTTAGGGGGCGGTAGCCCCCCTGCATGGGGCCCGGGCAAAGCCCTGAGAAAAAAAAAAGTGGACCCTATATTAGGTGGGCAAACCTACCTATGGTTTTCTACATGGGTTTTGCACATGGTTTTGGGTATGATGGCTATCTACCCATGGAATTTTGTAGATCAAGTAAAGGGAACTACGGCTATGTTCTAGTCCAAGGTAATGGAATTGGGGTTTTATGAATGCTTTCAGAATCATATATATATATATATATAATATATATATATATATATAATATATATATATATATATATATATATAATATTATATAAATAGATATATATTGTAACATTGAAAGGAATATAATGAAAAATGAATCTAGTAGTTCCAGTTTTGGGATCGAGGGGAAAATCTTTGTGTATTTGTTTTATATTCTCGTCATTGTTTATTTTCTGTTTTTAGAATTCATCTGCAGGTAATTTAAGTATAGGGTTAAAACCTACAAAACAAAACCAAGTGATCAATCTTATGATATTTTAATCCATGGTTACCTAGATCAACTTATCAATCTTATTTTGAATTCTCATAGCCAACATACTTTCAAAAGTAACATTTTAACAATTCTGGTGGTGTTGCAACAATCTTATCTGTAGCAATTGGTACATGGAGTTGCAGCAAATCCAAAGACAATGACATTTCATGCAAATGACACTTCAGATTAAGGTGATTTTTGGTAGGTGTGTCCATCACCATTTAATGTCCTTATCTACAAAAACTCATAGAAAACTATTGCATAGATATTGAGATATAAAAAATAAGTTGCTACAGGAATTTCAACAAACTTTTATATGTGTACCAACAAATTGTTATAGGCATAACAACAAACTTTGTTAACAAATTTCTCACAAAATACAAACTTGATTTCAATGAAACTTTGTGGGCATGTTTCTACCATTTGAATGCTTCTCCACACAAAAAATTAGAGCAATTTGATGCAAATATATCAAGATATAAGAAAAATGGTTGTAGGTGATGATGTTTAATTTATAAAAAATTATATAGTTTTCCCAAACCTTACAGGTTTTTTCATATCACCTTAATGCTTCTCTCCTCTGACTTTCACAGAAATCTGATGCATGAATATCGAAATATCAGCAAAGTGGTTGCAGGTGATGATGCTTAATTTATCAAAAATTGTAAATTGAGTTTACTTGAAACTTTGCATGTTTGTTCATTTTACTTTGATGCTTCCATCATCCAAATTTCATGGTCATCTGATCCATGGTTTGCGAGATATCCCCAGACTATTTTTTGCATTTTATATGTAAAAATAATCTAAATAAATGAGAAATTACCAAAAGTAATTTTCCTTATCTTTAGTAAATTGAGCTAGAACTATAACTTTCTCTTAACCTTCATTTGCTTAGAATTTTTTTTATCACACTAAGCTAGAGAAGGAGAGAAATCTATATTTTGCAAGCATTTTTCCCCCACGCTTGTAGTTTTGCATGTCTTCATGCAAACAAGGTAGAGTTGGAAGCATATGACCAATAACACCCAAGATAGCAACATAGTTTGCATTTGAGGTTATTGTTACATTAATTGCAACTTGTGGGGATGTCAAAACAAATCATGAATCATGTGAGCCTTTAGAAGACACTGTGCATAAGTGCATTTATAGACCTATAATAAAATTCTGAAGAAAAAAATAACAAATTGTTGGGACTCAGAAAATAAGTCAATAATGCAACTCTCTAGTTAACAAAGGTTTTATTGGAAATATATGAGAATTGAAGGAAGCACATTCTAAATAATTTTGGCACATGGTTGATACAACTTTCCATCTAATTATTTGCAGTTGGGTTTGAGTTACTAACACCAGGGATAAAACTAAATAAAAAATTAGTCTGTAAATGGAAGTCAAGTACCAATATGGTCTTTGAATGGCTAATTGGAAATAGGCTTGGGACAAACATGTGTAGGGGAAGAAAATTATGAGGAAAATATACATTGAAGAGAATGCTTGTTGGGACTAAAATAACAACTGGAAGTAAACATGAACTATGCAAATGTTAAGAAAGAATTGAATCTTTTTGTTGAGTGATGCATACCAATGGGTTGGTGAGAGATGAGGGTTGAAACAGATTTAAAAGACAAGGAAAAATGAAACAAAATGAAATGTTAATCTTACAGTAGTCTTTTATCTTTACCCCATAAATTTTAACATATCAAAAAGTTTCAAGATGATTTTTACTTCAGATTTTACCGCAACATTTTGATATTTCCAGGCATGATGATGAACGAAATCTAAATCTACTAGTGTTACCAGAAGAATGCAAGGTCAACAATGTCTTCCACATATATCGCCTCAAAAAGGTACGTGGGTAGCAGGTTCAAGTGGCAGCAGAACTTCCACCCTTAAATGAGGGGAAATTAGTCCTCATTCCAAAAGAGGTCATGGATATTAAAAAAAAGGAAGTTGACAAGTTGAATTATCAAGGAGTACTCAATCTGTTGGAAGGGTTCAGCAATAGAAGATACCACATAAGAAGGTGAATAGGTATTACAACATCCCAACTTACAATTTCTTGAGGGCAAGTAAATTTAGGAAGGGAGGACTGCAATGTCCATTTCCAATCCATAGCATCAGAGAAACGTGAAGTCATATCCTATCATGATCCCCGTAGGTTATCAACAAGGAAAAGGGGGTCAACAAATTAATTGGTAGACATTATCTTAATAATTAAACAAAAGGTTGTATAGTCACTTTAGACAAATAAGTGACCCATGGTTTTATTTTTCCACCCATGGTATTTTGGAGAGGGAAAAATGATAAATAAGAGGATACTTAATGAAAAGGGGCATGTGAGATATGATTGTTGAATTGACAAAATTCTCGAGTAGCTTGTGAGAGGGAAAACCCTCAAGTGTTCCTAGTTTCCGTGTTGAAATACACACCCTAACTTGTGGCAATTGGTTTCGGTGGTTTTTGGGCCACCCTAGCTAATCAATAAATTATCATTTGTAGAAGAGGTCGAATTGGTATTCCGAGGCCAAATAAGTAGTGCAGGAGGATAGTGATCTATCTACCCAAAAACGTTACATTTCTAGTTGCACAAGGGTTAAATTATATATATTATAGAGGGTTGAATTTCTCATGTTGTTGGGCTAAGTTTCTCATGTTATACAGGCCAAATTTCTAGTGTTGTTGGGCCAATTTTCTCTTGTGTTATAGGGGTCAGATTTTTGGTGTTGCTTACCTAAGTTTCTCGTGTTGCAAAGGCCAAGTTTTTGCTACAAGTTGGAGACCGAATTAATAGCCCTGTGGGCCAAAATTATATTCTTAATGAGGATGAAATTAATTATTGTAAGAGGGTTGAGTCGCCTATCTTGTGGAAGATCGATTTGTTGGTTCCTAAGGATGGAATTGCAAAGGCCAAATTGCTAGTGGACTCTAGAATCGAATTAACCAGAAGTGTCGAAAATTGCTTTCATAGGGCCAAAATTATATTGTTTAAGAGGGATAAATTGAGAGCCAAAATTATATTGTTTAGGATGGTTGAATTGCTAGGGTTTGATTGCATTTTCCAAGACGGTTGAATACCCCATGAAGGATGAGTTGTAGAGCTAAGGATACAAGTCAAGGGTTTTTGAAATATCCCCAATAGGTTTCCTTCCAGATTAATTGATGTAATTTTCTTCCAATTTAAAAATAAAACAGTGGGATCTTGTAGTGTTTTCTCTACAATTTCTAGAAAGATGTTTGCAATTTATTATTTAATCTCCTAGAAAAAATTTATAGTGATTTTCTTGAAATTTATTTTTGGAAATTAGTGCTGAAATTTGGTTGTCATTGTTGTCAAACTAATCAGCATCCAGAAGCAGCCTCGCATATGGTGAATAATTTGAATGGAAATTCAATGAAATTTCAAGCAAGCGCATCATCAAATGATAGTACTCATCATGTTGTTTTCTATTTATAGGTGGACTGCCTCATAACTCCTCATGGTTGAGGAGATATTCCTTGTCAGAGTTAGAGCCTTGAATGTATGGTTATGATGCCCAAAATGAGATGGTAAAGGTAGCTTGATGATTGGTTAAATTTGGCATTAATATTCATGAGAATCTTGGATAATTTATAATGGTTTTGAGGTATCCAAGTCAGCCCTCTAATTATGATGACTTTCAGTATGAAACTGACCTACAATTAAGAATCAAGACGGCTCCTAAAAAGGAATTTTATTTATGAACATTATTCCAGTTTGAAGGACAGGTCGGCTTAGTGAAAAATTCAATTTCATGATTTTAATTAATGATTTAATTCGTTGTTAGGCTCAGGTTTATGGGCATGTCATCCCTTATTTATGGCCTCTTCGTTCACTATAAGTAGAGAAATTGGTTCTCTTCAAAAAAGCATTAATCCACATGTTGATCTAAAATATTTCTCTATGTTTCTTTGAGGCTAGGGTAGTTAATTTCATTTGGAAGAAAGGTCGATTTTTGGAGTTTCATGATTCATTCTTCTATGGTAACTTCACTATCTAGGGTAGAGTTCTATAGACAATTTAAGGGCTAATTATGGGCTTAAAAGTTTTCATTTTTCTATGGTGACATCACCAACTACAGAAGAGCTCTATAATCGCTATTTCTAGGCACTGTAAAGGCGTATTTTGGTAATCTAAAGCTTATTGTTGAGGCATTTTTGGCCCCCTATGAGGAATATTTAGTCCCTTCTGAGACATATTTTTGGCCCCCTCCTGAAGTCATTTTTTGAGGTACAGTGCATCCCTATCTAAGGCACTTATTCAACCAATATGAGACCATCTTCTGAGGCACCTCCTAACGTAAATTTGAGCTTATTTTTGCGCACAAATTGGACTATTCTATGGAACAAATTCAGTCATCCATAAGGTAGTTTCAAGGATGAATATGAGCCAATTTCAAAGGCTAATTTGAGACAAGAGTAAGATGAATACTTTTCTTATATGTGGTTGATCTAAGAACAACCCTTGAATTATAATTTCGGCCTGCACAAACACCTCTCTTGAGAAAAAAAATTGATTGTTTAAAGATTATCTAAGGTTTGGTTGATGGTATATTTGAGTCCAAATTAGGGTTTGTCTAAGGCAGAAGCTAGGGCTTGTCTAAGGTAGAAGTTAAGGCATGTTGAAATCACAAAAATTCAGCCTAGTACAACAGATTAGGGCTTGATCCAAGGAGGTATTGAATCACTATTTGGCCATACTAAAAGGGCTTGTATAAGACCTTTCCACTACATGTTCTGGAAATCGATGTTGAAGAGTATCCAGGTCATATTTCAGGATTCCATTGTATGCTAGAATATTATATTTGGTTTTATACATTGCTAAGTGGTGTACACTTAAGGAGGCTACTATGAAATCAAATATTGGACAAAAGGTTATTTATACATAAATTATGATCTACAATAGTTCCTTGAAGTTGGTTGATCAAATCTTAAACCCAATGATACTATGACCTTTTGACAACATACTTATGTTGACTTTCTCATGAAACTAAAGCATGAACCAAATCATTTATCCTTGTTAATTGTTTAGATAGTTAATAAATGTTGTGACAAGAGTTTGGATAGGAGAGTAATAGCATACCTTGTTATGAAACCAGCTCAAGAAAAGATAGAAAAGATAGATCCACGCCTTAGAATTCAGCCTCTTCGAGGGGGCAACCTCCTTTACATTACATAAATGAACAATTCTTGGATGATTCAAATGATAAAACGTCCTTTCTATATAGGAGTCTAAGGAGTCACAATATAACCCATCCGACCTAACAATAATAACATGAAGCCACAAAAATAACAATAGAGGGATTCTATGGGGCACAGTAATAAGAATATGGGGACAATAGGGGCACAACAATATTAATAAGGGGTACAACTACAATACTAATGAGGTAATCACTAGTATTATAGGGACCCAACATACCTTCAGCAATATTCAATTTTTAATCTCTGCATTGATATCACAGTGACATATTGACAGAGTTTGTTAACTAAAATTCCATTGTATACATCTTGTGATCTGAGCACATCAACAAAAATTGCAGTAAAATTTCATTTGTATATCATTGTAAGAGGGTCATTGTCCTTGGTACAGGAGCCCACGTTTACTTTTTTATCTTCTATCTTCAGGGTGGTAGGGTGGTGCATGGAGGAGACCGAAGACTCCTTCAAGTTGGAGCCTGAGAACATCTTCAATCTTTAGGGTTGCAAGGTGCTGCAAGGTGGAGATTGGAGTCTCCTTCAGGTTGGACCCTAAGAGCACTTCAGGGTGGCAGAGTGGTGCTAGGAAAGTTGGAGCTTGGAAGGTCTAGGAGCATCATTTTAGTTGGAGCTAATAAAACCAAGGGATTGGAGCCTCCTTCCAATTGGAGCTAGTAAATTAGGGTCTTGGAGCATCCTTTTAGTTAGAGTTGGTAAATCGAGGTATTGGAGCATCCTTTCAATTGGAGCTGATAAAACCAAGGGGTTGGAGCCTCCTTCCAATTAGACATGGTTAATCAAGATGTTGGTGTATCCTTTCAATTGGAGCTGCTAAACCAGGGGATTGGAACCTCCTTGAGTCATCGTTGGAGAATTTAGATTCATGTTGATGTAATTTTCAAGAGATATATTAAAAATGTTCAGTGGTTTTTCTCCTGGAATGATTTCCACCTAAAAATTCTTGTGTGTTTTTCATGTGATGTGATGTGTTGTTGATTATCTTATTTGATTTGTAGTAATGATATTTATTGATTTGAAAGAAATTAAAGTTAAGTGAAATATTGATTCACCCCACCCTAGTATTTCCAACAATTAAGTCAATTATATGAGAGGGATATTACAAATATGGTCATTTTTCTAAAGATGAAATACTGATATTTCCTATTGCAACTAGATTCGCAAAACACCCTTTTCCAAATGGAATGCCCAACCAGCTAGAAGATCAAATCAATCCATTTTTTAGTTGATTTGTGATAAGAGGATGATGCATAATCAAATCTTGGCTCATCCTTTGAACCAATATCTATTAAAAATTAAATTTGTTACACTTTTTCGGAGCAAACAGTTATGACCTACAAAAAGTGCTTTTCATCCACCAAAATGTTATTTGTATAGATTCATAGCAATAGATCAAAGGAAGAGGAGGTAGGATAGTTAAAAAAATTTGGTAGCAAGAAGATTAGTTCATTTAAAATATTGATGGGCCATACTCTGTAATTTTTTAGAAGTGAAGGATCTATTCCAGGATTCATATCTTATTGTAAGTAGAGCCCTATCTTTCTTTCTTATTTATTATATTAAGCTTGTGATTTTCACTTACATTTCTTTCTTTATAATTTCAATATACAAACAACCTCCACTGTTAATGTGTTTTACATTCTATGGGATTCTCATATTTCATTTACATTACCTGTGTTTTCCTATATTAGCTATTTGAAAATGTATATTGTATCAGTCGAATGCATTGTTTATGCCCATCGATACCTTTTATTCATCACAGGTCATCAATTACTACCTTACTCTATTGTGCCTAAGATTTCTATGTTTTCCTCAATTATTCCACCTTCCACTTATCAGTTATTGTTTTTTTCTCTTTGAGATTTTATCCCCAATGGATATGCCTCTAATCTCATAGAATTATTGTTCTTCATTCTAGTGTGTTGCTAAGTGAAAGTGGACAACCACAATGCTTAATTTTTTGGGTTGCTACTAAGTGAAAGTGGGCAACTAATTTTCATGAATGTGATGAGGGTGCCCCCTCATATGCAAGGATCAACTTGGGGTTAAAAGTTGGTCTGTGATGTCTTGGCATAGTTCCCAAATAGTCACACACATCTCAAGGAACAACACAAATTGGCGACATTTTCAGGGAGGCAAGGAATTGAAATTTTCCCTAGGGTTCTACAATTATCAAGTTTGGTTTCTGAGAGTGACAAGGATCGGACACAAGTTGTGTAGTTTCACCTAGTGGCTCCAAGTTTTGTGACTCCACTAATTATTAATGGTGAAACCATTTGATGCTCTGGTAGTTGCATGGTTTTCACCTTTTGAGTTTTCAAATGTAGTTGGCTTTCCTAATCTTGTGCTTGAAATACAAAGGCTAGAGAGATTCCTTTTTGAAATTTAGAGGAGATGATGATGATAGTCTTATTGATTTTTGTGTAGCATTAGGAGGTATTCTTGCATGCCATGAGGCCTCCTAGGTCAACCTATAAAAAATTATGGAAATTAAAATAAAATAAATTTTATTTTTGGGTTTCATGTAGGCTCAAAAGGGCTAAGTTGGCCTCACCATGAAAGGGTGTGTCCCTTGGGATAAATATACCAATTCGACTTTTATATATACACATGATGTGACACTTCATTTGATCACTCACTTATCATCATCTCTCTTCAATAGAAGACACACATGGGAGCATAAAAGGGATAAAGTGATTGAATTTTGGACTTGGTTTTTGGCATAGATTTCTAGACAATTTTGAATTGTAAACCTTGCTAAAAAATAATTTCTCCTAGAAGAAAGGTTGTTTGGTTTTCTCCCATGTTTTGGTTTCCCAGGGAAAAATTTTTTGTCCCTATTATGCATGGATTTATCTTTATGATCTTATTGTTTTCATTGTATTATTGTTGACGATTTTCGTGTATAATTGCTTAATGATATCAATAGCATAAATATAGATTATTAAATATTAGTAGGCAGTAATTATCAAATTAGAAAATTTGGTTACTATTGTTCTTCTTGTAGAAAATTCAGCATGGTATTAGAGCTTTGTTGAGAGAGAAGCCTAGAAGAAGAGGACGAATTCAAGAGATGTTGAGTTTGGATCAATTAAGGAAATTTGTCTAAGAAAAGTTTGAGAGTTTTGTCCAAAGAAGGTTGAGGGTTCTTTTTGTCTTGTTGTTTTTGCATGTGTTAGGGAGATCCAAGTCCTAGAAGAGGGTTGGATGGTACTATCTACACCGCAAAAGGAAGGTTGATAGTCACAGTATTATGGATCTATTTTGTTGTGAGGAGCTGCAAAACATGGGTTGCAAAGACTGTAGGGCCTACTGCAGTCAAAGTGAAGTTTTCATCTCTATTCTTATTTCTAATCTGCCAAAAATCAACGAAAGAGAAACCTATAAATGGGGAAAACCTAGTGACCTAACAAGAAATTCACGAAGCTCCTCTTCAACTTACCCACAATACATGAAATTTTAGAGCTACCTGGAGAGAAGAATTGCTTGATTGTCTCTACGTCATGCTCCTATCACTATTCATTTTTCTTCAGCTAAAAGGAAAGGGCACTTTCAGGGTAATATGTTTGATAGCTCAACACGCAACAAAAGTTAGTCTTCCCTTGGAAATACACCTTGGTTACAAGCTGTCATAATATGCCCAACACACTAGTGTTATAAAAAAAATGTTAAGTCTAAGGCTTCATGATTGAATCGATCCCACTTAGATGCATGTATAGCTACCTCAAGGAATCAGTTGTTATGAATATAATTTATAGTAAAATAATAGAAAATAATGTAAACAATAATAATCATAATTAATGATTAGTTAACTAAATAGTTAGTAATGAAGAGGTGTGTCCCTAAGTACATACGGCATTGTGAAGAGGTACCTGCTTAGGGTATATAGGTAGGACCTCACATTACTTGTCCTACAAAGGATGTAATTGTCTTCGAAGTATTATGAAGATTATTGTTGTGTATACGAACCTTGTTCATTACATTAGTATCAGAGCATTCTTTTGAGTATACGAACTTTGTTCATTACATTGGTATCAAAACATTCCTCTAAGTATATGAACTTTGTTCATTACATTGATATCAAAGTTTTTTGATCCTCTAGCCTCTCAACCACTGCTGAGAATCAGTTTGATCTGGCCTTTAGGCATTTTTGTCAATCTTATTATCATCACAATTGAATTGTTTCTCTCCAGAAAATTTGGAGTTTCTCCATTTTGTCATTTGAACTTTAACCATTTATTTATAAAAAAAAAGAGTGATCGTGGAAAATAAAAACTTAGTAAAAAACAAGTATTAAAAACAAATTCAAGAAAAAAAAATAATTTTAAAAGGGTGAAAATTATATATAAAAATAAATAAACATATAAATGAAAAAAATTATAGAAAAAATATAATTAAAAAATAAATAAATAAAATTCAAAACGACTTACCTATTGTCCGCACCCCACCTTCAACAATCGGTCAGCCAAAACCACTACTTCCATCCATTCAAAATCCACAGTTGAACCAAAATCCACAGTTGAACCAGACACTCCAGTCGTCGTCGTCAATGCCACTGTTGCGCACCCTAAAACTCGAACACACAGTTGGCATTGCACGTCATTTCCTCTCCCATCGTTGTTAGAATGTTGCCACGCGACTTGTAGGAACCACACCAAATTCAACACCACTGCGTATTCGTTCCACGACCATTCCTTGTCATCGTCAACTGCTGCAAAATCACCTATGACTATTACAAAATTGCCTCGTTATTGTCATACTTATCTACCAACTTGATGAAACACATGCCAGAATTATCGTCGTCGGACTTCCCATTACCGCGCAGTTGATTTTGTTTATGTCCGTCATCTCACTCTCCTGAACTTCCACACGAACCACTTGTTATACGTTGGTGTTTCCCTATTTACATCGACCCTTTTATATGTTGTACGACACAATGTATAACAAGGCAACACCAAGGTAAAGAGCCCCAATTAAAGGGTAACCAACAAACCAAAATTAAAGTGTGCCATTTACAGAAGTATAATCGTTGTGAACATCTTGACAAGAATAGAGGTGAAATATTCAAACGAGAATGAATTAAAATGACACCAAGAATATCAAACCTATCAATAATTTCATATTAGATTGGCAGCTCATATTTTTCTATGACAAGGCTCAAATAAACCTTTGATGCACTCAATTTATACATCATGATATATGTGTGTGTGTGAGTGTGAGACAAGACAAATATGACCTCTTATTGTTGATAGAATAACTAGTGCATCGATATTGAGGACAATATGGTGAAAATGGCCCACACACACACATATATATGGAGCATTGGTGCAATAGTTAGTTTGGGTTTGAGGTACAAGAAAATCCATGATGACTTGTCATTATGAAACCTTTGGGATGAAAGAAAAAACAATTTTCAGATTGAACAGTGGGAAAAGGGTATCACCAAATCTGTGAGATTCAGATTTGTTGCCACCTGGAAGCCTTTTGCATAGAAAAACCTTTCTAGAGATTGATGTTTGGCCTTCTTATCATATTTAACATAAATAAAGAAGGCATTTGCAATGGAACACTCCTTTAAAAACCTTTCAATTAGCCTTCTTGCAGGGAAGAAATAATACGAGAATGTAATGCTCAAATACAAAGGAGGCAAGAATCAAGAGGGAGTTGACAATTCTCTACAACCCTCAACAATTCCTTCTTAATTAAGAGACAAGTACTTCATATTTTTCTCCCTCGATTAGTATTATTGATTTCTATTTTATTTTATTTTTTCAAGCCTCTTGTCCTTGTATTTTTTCTTGGTTATTATTTTTCTTTCATGGCCTCCTGACATGGGGGTGTCATTGACAAACCAATATTATATCACGTGCATACATAATGGGGAATTAAAAGTGGAAAAATCAAAAATAATATATTGGGGTTAAAATGAGGGCCTAAAGGGTTTTAATATACCATATAATAATATATATAACCTGAGGTATTATTTATATGATTGTTTGGCCAAGCGGAAGGCAAAATACTCCATAGTTTTGGAGAATTTTGGGAACATCACAGTTGTACGGGCGCGATAATTTGGGAAAGTTTGCAGTTTGCAGTTGAGCCTCTCTTTGACCCCAAACCTTTCTTTGTTTCTGAGTTTGAACCCTAATCCTTTCTTCCTTTCTAGTTTTAGAAAGACACAACAAGATCGCCTTAACAAACACAGACTACGAGTGTTTCTCAACGAAGATGAATTGAAAAATGGAGAGTATATAACTCCTTAAATCCATAGTGTGATTCGAACAGCTTCTGCGCATATCACCATTCTCTCTCCCTGATATGCAGAGTCAAATTGGTGTCTTGATGAGCTCCTTCTCATGTTCGAGTCGAGGAAAACTATTATTCTAGTCTTCTATGGTGGTGTCAAGCCTTCAGATCTTAGATGGGGAATGCAAGGCAAAAAAGGAGTATATGGCTAAGCACTGCAAACGTTGGAGAAGAAGATAATTTTCGATTCTAAACCATGATATGACCCTAGCACCATCAAGAAATGGAGGAAGGCTCTCACTGATGTAGAAGAAATAAAATGTTTCGATATGGAGACATACAATGGGTGAGTACTCCAATCTCCCTCTTACTCTAACCTTCTACCTTGTTGGATTGATATATACTTTATGTTGTACACATTTCTGATTCGTAATTTCATTTCAGTGATGGGTCACAGACACTACATCAATGGTGACAATGCAACTACCAATGTTTGGAAGAGTGAAGCTTCTAAAAAAAGCTCATGTATACTTAGACATGGCAATGTTTGGCGGCATGTTTTTAGGGTGGACAACCGTCACAACCTAGTACTCACTAGGGCCAACAAGCTCAAAGGTAAGATTCACAACAAGCTCATATACTATTAGAGGACCATGTATCTGGTACTTCAAGCCATTAGGAAAGGGTAATAGATCATACATTACATAAGGTCCATCAATTTTAGCTTTTCCCTTCTCTTGCATGGTTACAATATTCAAAGGAGTCTCAGATAGGTTTGCCACAAAGTGAGTAATAGGACTGAGTGAGATGAATCAGGAACAGGACCATAAATCTAGGGTGCAGAAGAACTACTAGCTACTCTTGGAAAGGGACTAGATCCAACGTCGTTGATAGAGCATGAATCCTTATACTCCAACCCAAAAAACGTGGGTATGAGGGTAACTTGTTGCAATAAGCAACGGTACGAGAAAACAAGCATGGGAAACATGTTTGTCAGGTGGGAAGGAGTTTTGGAAAGAGTTAAAAGAGCACTACATGTGTCTAGATATCCAACAGTGTTGGATGAGAAAGTTGAAGTATTTCAAAGGGAAATGTTACTCAAGCAGCAAAGCAAGAAGACTAGAGTTATAGGAATTGTGGGGCTTGGCGGTGCTGGAAAAACCACTAGGATGGAGAGAGCACCTCTCACTGCAATCACTGCATTGCCATGTGTGCTTATATTAGTGCAGGTGCTTGGTAGTTCAAGACATCGGAAGACGTTGTGACAGATTGATATTGTGACAAGGTAAGGAAGAACTCAATGTTGAGCTAACTACAGTGAATTTATTTGTAGCAAACATTTGGCACAATATAATTAAGTGGCTTTTAGAAAAGAAAAAAAAATTGGTACCCAAAACACAGTCATGTGGATTAGTACTTTGAGCCTATTTTAGGATAGATGCTAAATCATAATTTTAATCTTCATAGTCTCAGAATGATGTATGATATAACATATATAATATCCCTTGCACTGTCTCTAAGAAACATCTCCTATGGTAATTGATCATTTTTGTTTGTATACTAGAAATGCAGCATATTTCTAACAAGGCTTGTAATCAAGCCTCCTTGAACATGGCCATGATTTAATTTGTCGTACTTGATTTGGGAAATTTATTTAATCTTATTGTGTTTTACCTTGATATGTCATGAACATACCCAGGTAAATTATATTATTAAAGATCTTTATTTTATATGTGAGCTTTGTCCTAAGCTCAGCTGAAAATGGAAAATATTCCAAAACCTGTTTTAGGTTTTTGTTATAGTCAACACTTCTTTACTGTACAAATAAATTCCAGAGTAAAACACATACACATGAAATTGTGTGGTTTAGTAAACACCACAAAGCTATATAAGGGCATACAGGTAATGATCTGTCTGTTGAAGACAATTCTTGCATGTTCCAAATATTCCAACTCTGTAGCATGAACCTACAACGCCTTCATCTATTGTAGAACTTGTGGTGCAAAACTGGTAATCCTCTTACTATAAGGTTGTAAAATTGGGGACATTGAAAACAAAGGGTTGTGGGATGCATTAACAATGTAAAATTTGAATTATCCCTTCAGTGACAAACTCAAACTTGAGAACTTTATGTTATCTGTTGGTCAACCATTTTATAGTGACTCTGCATACATAGATTGATAATAAACTATGATTAAATAGGAAACAACTTGCCCATGTTAAGTACTCACAATGCCTTCCATTATCGAATCAATATTTTCATTAGCTTACTTCAACCTATTTCTTTTTGTGTAAAGACTAGGGAGTGAGACCTGTGTGTATGCCCATGATAAACCATAATATTTGTTTAAGGGGAATTTAAATATTGAGTTTCACCAACACAAGATTTAAAAAAATACAAGAGATTCTTTACAAATGCAATGTTAGATAGTGGATACATAAATTTTGTCATGCTAACATGATTTTTTTTTTGGAACATAGAGAAAACCAAACCTCTCAGGCATGTAGTGTAATTTATATGAACTTTTCAATGTTAGAAGTAGTCTTGACCCAACGTAGTCGTACAAAGAAAAATCGAAGACAAATAATTTCCAGAGTATATAGTTTTATATATTTGTGTTATTTACATCATCATACATCTATCGAATGGTTCCTATCCTATTGGTAAGCTATAAAATGATTTGATCAAGGTTGAAACTTAAGGGGAAAATAAGATAGCATCTCTCATCTCCCAACAATGTACAAAGCCATAATGCAATGGCAATTGACTTTGAATCCCATTCATGAATGCAATTAAAGCTGGCTCATATGTACCAAATTCTAAGATACGTTGAAATTCAATGCTCATCTAATTCACCCAAAACAACTCATACCAAGCCCCCTCTCCATGGAGGATATAGTGGTAGAACCATTGGAATTCAACTCCAATTCTGCTACCATTTCGAGAATTTATTATTCCCGTTTGAGCACTTTTTAACTTGATTCGTATAAAATTTTCATGCGGAGATAGAGCACTAGAAAAGGTTGATTATTTGTATAGAGAGATAGAGCACTGGAGAAGGTTGATTATTTTTACTCAGAGATAGAGCACTAGAAAAGATTGATTATTTGTATAGAGAGATAGAGCACTAGAAAACGCTAATGTCATTTCCATGGGTTGAACAAAAAGCATGTCATTCATTCACAAGCTTCCTTTTTCTTCAGATAAAGGATTGCCATTTTCTTCTACGTGTACTATGTCACTAGTAGACTTCTCATGCAAAATAATTGAAGAGTCCTTGGTCCCATAGAAAGAAGAAGAAATATTTTCTTCTCCTGCCAATTCTTGCAGCCTTATATCTTTTCTTATTTCTTCCTGCTAAAACTGCACCATTGCATCATATGCATACCTTGATTGTTTTCTACCACCAACCTACAAATGTTTAGTAGGGATCTTCTTTGAATTATGTTACTGTTGTACACATTTTTCACCTGATACATTGGTCAATATGGACGAGAATGAATATGTATCCCCTTTATCTTGTCATGGCCAGTGGTCTTTATTCCTTGTCTATGTTATCTATTCTTTTTTATTTCAACATTCTTTACTGAAGTTGTCATTCTTAAGCCTTCAAGGTAAATGAGAGCTGTGAAATTCCATCTTACCTGCTAGATAGGGAGGTTCCATCTGCCAAATCAGAAGTGGATGTTTTCAGCCATTGCTACAAGTTGACTTTCAGGCAATTGTATCAATGGGACATGGAAAAAATCCTAACCCTACTGATGGATGATGGGGTCTTTTAGCTCATTAAAGATAATTAATTATCTCTAGTAAAGGTTTTTCTATAACTAAATTGGCATATTATGAATGTTTCTATCCCTTTTTCTCCTCATGCATAGATTTTTGGCATAAAGTTGTTTAATTTTTACTGCAAGGAAGTCCCTCTTCCTTTCAAAAGTAAAAACCTTACATCGGTAAATAGTTGGGGCCTTTCATCTTTTACTGGACCTTGTTGTGCTTTCTATTACCATTTGCCTATACCTAAATAGATATTACTAAATGGCATATTGTGAATATTTATGTTTTGTTTTTATAATGCATATATTTTTGGCATATTTTGGTTTCCTCAGCACTACAAGAAAGTCCCTTTTCCTTTCATCTCCTCAATGCTATAATTAAAGGTGCAGAGTTCCAGTTAGTCTTCAATTTACAGAATGTAAAACCCCAACATCCTGGAAAGTAGTGAAAATTGCATTTAGGTTGTTACATTTCTAGTTGCTCACGATTAGTTAATATGGTTTTTCAGGCATAAATGTTTGTGATGTTTTCCATTTTGAAGTGGATATTCATACATAAATACATATATATCTTGTGTTATAGGCTGAAAACAAGAACCTCCCACCCATGGTGATAAATGAAATTGCAAAGGAGTTGAAGAGTCTTGATGAATCACCTCATGGAGGTATAAAAGTGGTGGTGAATGATGACAACTTTTTCAATCAAAGATGCAGACATTGAAGGACCAAGTACATTCTAAAATATTAATCGAGAACAATCTAACATATTTTGGATGTTATATGCTTGAGAAAGGGATCATTTTTTCATATTGCATTTACTGAAGCATCTAAATTTGTTTTATTTTGCATGGTTATTACTAGATTTTTGGAACATGAGCTATATTTGCATTTATTGATTCTTTTTCCTGCAGCTGGCATTCCATATGAATTTGGTGTTTTTCTAATGAAATTGGCTCCAAGTCCTGATTTTCCAAACGCTCCTTCCGGAGGTAATTGTTGATCCTTATAATGATACTTCATCTAATTTACATTCTCTTAAATGGATATTATGTTTGCTTTAGATGTTTAGTTTCCTATAGGGCATTCTTTTTGTTTTTCTACTCACTGCTTATCTAAATCATCAAGTATATAAGCGGGATGCATGACTTGTAAAAACTGAGAAATAAACTTTGGCATCTTTCAATAGTAATGATTGGCTCGGACTTCAGGGTATTTTTTCACAAAAATCTTCCACCCTAATATTGCAAGCAATGGAGATATATGTGTCAATACTTTGAAGAAGGATTTGAATCCAACCCTTAGACTGTGACACCTTATTCTTGTATGTGTTCATCCACTTTTTAGTTTAGATTATTTATCATAATTTTATTAAGAATTGTTGTGTGTTACATTTGGTTGGACATAATTCTGCTTGTTGCATATTTTTTGCTTGAAATTGATTTGGAAACTAAAGATGGACATAAGCTATTTGAATGGAATTGTAGTGTGTTAATTGTTTTGATACAACATGAGCTATAGGATTTGCACTTGTTTCATACTGCTTAAGTGATATTTGAAAACTGATATCGCACATGAGCACATAACTCATTGAATTTTGCTCAACTTGTGGATATTTTATTCGTGGCCACTTTTAATATTCTATAACTAATTGACCAAGAAACTTAGGGATGAACTATTTGTAGTTCTAGGATTTAGAAGTGAATTTTAAAAATGTATTCAAAATGTTACGTTTGACGTGATATGTGCGCACTGCACAATGAGAACTGACTGGAATTCATGTGAAGAAGAAAATAAATTGTTGGAATATTTTTTATTGTTATTTTTTGCATAGTTAGCACACCTTGCATTATTGTTTGAACTCCACTTTTTATCAACTCTGCAATAGCAAACTGGCATGGGCATTCATGCAGTTTGTATGCATTCTTGGATCTTAGTTATAGGGACTGGAGTACATGATTTTTGCCATTAACAATAGTAATTTATTTCTCTTTCTAAACTTTGGATTATTGTTGTAGGTCATAAGGTTCCTACTTGTAGAACCATTCCTGGAGTCTTCTTTGAATGAACAAGCTAGGAAGATGCTCATAGAACATTATGAAGCATATGCAAAGCATGTCAGGTATGTTATATTTTTCATCTATATCTGGAAATTATTTACATGATTACACTTTATTGGGATATATATGGTTAACCCTAATATTTCTCTCTATCCTTTGAGAAGAGTATGAGGCTATTAAATCAATATTAACAAAGTGATTGGGGTACTAGTAAATAACTAAAACGTTGAACATACCCATGCCAGAGGAAATGAGTATTGATCTTCAAATCTCAATTTTGCAGTTATTGAAATAATTCTGGACATTTCCCCCTGTAAAGTTGACCATGATTTAAGTATAGTTTCTACTAGCATTTCCCCTAGTGAGTAGGGTCCAAAACTTCTTCACATTTTCCTTTAATTTCATTCTTTTCAGTTTTGTCTACACATTAGATTTATCAGGTTCATCACTGGTTGTATTCTCTCTACATCTGCATCTACATCTGCCTACACTATCTAATGCTGAGTAGCACATCTCCTTTTTCTACGGTTAACACTCGCAGGTCACCCTTTCTTAGGGTCTTCTTTCTTGTTTTCACTTGTATCCCATAGCTTGTAGCTTAGGCTTGTTAACTGGATTTTCTAGCTCCTTGCCTCATTCACCCATTTTCCTTGTGACAAATTTTTCTTTTTCAGTAACTAGTGTGATAGGTTCTTAATGGGTCCAGATCCACACACTTGTACCTGTCTCTGCATATATGCCTTTGGTAGTTGTCTACCTGGATGTTTTTATGCGAGTCTGCCTTTGGTAATCATCTACGTGGGTCTTCTTATGCAAGTGTGTTAATTTTAAGTTAACATGTTCTTTGCTTAGGTTAGTTACTTCATACATCCATTTTCCCATTAATCCATCAACAATAATACAGTAACTAATGAAAAAATATAAGAAATAAATGTTGAAAACAAGCCAAGACATAAGAACACAAGAATGTGGCTCAAGCCAGGGAAAATCCCCAAGATGGGGAAAACCCTTGATCGAATCTTCCTATTATTAATCATCAACTGTTCAACAAAGAGAGTTATAGAGAACAATGATTTAAAGTCAATACTAACTTTCCAAATGGAAGATCTGACATCAAAGCACTTAAACATGAAGATGACTTCATGAACCTGCAATTTTGGCACCAAGGGTTGGAGATTTATATACTGCAATTCTAAATATTGATTAGGGCACAAACATAGTTAGCTTCAAGTGTTGGTGTAAATCCTGGTCACTGATTAGGGTTGACAGCTTCATTCCTCATTTTCCTCTCCCTCAATTACTACGATTATCCATAGAAGACACCCAATCACTGATTTAGAGCTTGATTCTTGAAACAATCCCAAACTACATGGAAGAATTCGGACCTGTCTGTACTCAAGCCTGGGCATATGCATCCTAGAGAGGACTTATACATGCCTTCATACCCACTGAATAGTCTTATCAATAAGCTATTGTAGCAGCTTTATTCCTGCAGCTTGTAACAAAGATAAACCTCACCAAATAGTACAGAAAAACGTCCAACAGGTATTCCTCTGACAGTGGCTATATTCAACAGGAAAGTTGTACCCAAAATCAAGTGATATGTTACTCAGATAGACCTCCTATCCTCCACGCATGGAGCCACATACCTACGGCTTTTTCTCCTAAGAAAATTGTACCCTAAACAGAGATATGCCTCCTCATAATCTTGACCCCTGCCACCTGCGTCCTACCTCAAATGCCATCCTATTTCAGAGGAGAGGATGAGAACTTGGATGATCTAAATGAGGATGGAGGATGCCTATATATATGATCATTTGTCCTTATGGAGGTGAAGCCGACCTTGACACTTGGAGGCAAATTTTAATTTCAATTTTCAATTTTCCCGCCTTAATAAGATTATGACTTGTAGAATTTCTTTTTAAATAAATAAATATTTTCCTTATCCAAATTCGGTTATCTTTAGGTCGATTTTGGTCCTCTCTAAAGGAGGAGTTCAATGCAATAATCATCTCTAATAGATGATCTGTCCAATGGTGGAAGTTGGCCCTAGTTGCCAAATTTAACACTCCCTCTCAACTAGGGAGAATTCCACCTGTCAAACCAACAACTATGTCTCTGATCACCATGAACCATCTCTGAATCTCGATTTTGCTTTGCTCTTTTGAACACTGAAGTAATAATGAAGAAGAATTGACTGAGAGTGAGTCACAAGACCTTACCACTCTCCACTGACAAAATTCAGTCCAGAGGTAAAACCTCAATCAGACTTGATCCTAGATCAAGTTGAAGAACAACCAACATCCTAGTCATAGGGAGTACGGAAATACCCAATGCATCCATCGGTATTGATATCGTCCTTAACCACTTTTCCCAACTCATTGGCCAAATGAGAGGTACTTCCCATGTGTCCCAGACTACATGGGTGGGATGATACTGAATCAATAGCAGGGAAATAATGTATCACATCCTGCTCACAACCACACATAGAGAAAGGACGAACCACATCCTGCAATCACACATCATAATCACACATAGGGAAAGGATGAACCACATCCTACAAACACACATCACAATCACATGTAGGGAAAGGATGAACCACATCCTACAATCGCACATCACAATCACATGTAGGGAAAGGACGAACCACATCCTACAAACACAAGTCACAACAATCAATCATAGGAAGGATCCTACACATGGGGAAAGGATGAACGACGTCCCATCGACATGTCGACCAACAATCGTAGGGAATGAGCATCCTACACGTGGGGAAAGGATGAACCATGTCCCACTAACATGTCAACAAATGCCTATATGCATCTCTCGATGGGGTATCCGCAGGAGAAGGTGAACCACTCGTCCTATGCATATGTCATCACCAGTGGGGGAAGGTGAGCTACTCACCCTACATACATATCAACCATCGTGCGGTATCATAGGGAAAGGTGAACCACTCACCTTGTACATAACGCACCAATAGGGGAAGGTGAACCATTCACCTTATGTTCACTCATAGATTAATAAGTATCCCAAGCCCCCAGGAGCTCCCAAAGCTCAATCTTCAATCTTTAATCAAGGATCCTTCATATAGGGAATAATGCCAAGCTGCTTTCTGAAAGTCAAGACTAGATCAATAGGATCCTCGTAACATATAGATGTATGTATAGCAAACACATTGATTTATAGTAGAGATCTTGGTCGCACAGTCCTCTACTTCTTGTGTTATGTTATCACCTGGATTGAACCTCATGCTGAAGGAAGGCAATGCCAGGGTAACCACAAACCATGCTTAGCCAAGTAGCTAGCCCTACTAGGCCGAGATAGGGCTCTCTCCATAAGGATCTCGGCCAAGATGACTGGATTAGGAAAAGGATATTAGGCTAGGTATAGTAGCATAAGGTTTGATTTGATTTTGAAGGGGTTTTGCTGGATCAGGAGGAGCTGGACAGTTAGGGCTAGGGAATTAGGTCAAAATTGCAGGGTGTTCAATGGGGCAAGGTAGGCATAAGGTTTAGCACTCTAGGGCTTGATGGATGAGATTTTTTAAGACTGGTGAGAAGCTAGGAAGAGCATGTGATTACCATGGATCCTTCCTAGACTGTCGAAAACATATAATGGTGAATACTTCCCTAAAGCAGAGTAATGATGTTATGAATTCTGCCTATCAACTTGAAAACATTCACTTAGAAGCAATGAAATGATTAATGAAGTACACAAAACATATTAACATATGATCACAAGAGAAGAAACTGAACTAAACTCCATACCACATGGATCCCAAAGAAATAGCTGCAATTTTTATTAATCGCCTGCTAAACTGCTACAAAATGATGTACCATAAAGGCATAAGCATCTAGCTAAGTCCAACCCTTTACAATGAGAAAGAAGAAGATATAGGCATTGTTTCAACCTCCTCCCATCCTCAGGGGTCGAATCCCTAAGATGAGGAGCTAATCTAACCAACACTGAACAAGAAATTGGAATTTAGGCATCTTAACAACTTGCCTCTAAAAGTGAGAAAACTTATTCATTTATGCTCAAATTGACTTTTAATCTAATGAATCTACCCTCTACTACTAATTATCCATCATATTTACAAGCCAAGTCATCATTTACATCAGTAAAACATCCTCCATGAGAGAAAATCCATGAACATGGTCAAAACGCAAAAAAATGGCCATCCAGTGCAAAATTTGCCCTACACGCAGCGCCACTAGTCCAATGGGCAGCGCCACTTTCAGGTGGTTTTTGGAGGCCTTCTCAACATCCAAATTGAGATAATGATAGCTCATGGTAAATATATTCAAGTCTACTTTCCAAAGCACCTAGAATTTCTTCATTTGAAGCTCATTTGACCCCTCAAAAGTTGATTCTCCCAAGACTGCCTCTATGTGTCCAAAAAGTGGTAGAAAGGTCATTTTTAGGGTGTTTGTTGACTTTTTGGTGACCAATTCTACCCCAAAAACTTAGAAAATATATAGGGTGCATTTACTCATTGCTCTAAATCCAAAAATACAAGCCATTTATCCATTGGGTGCCCCTAGGAAAAGTGCAGCACCACCGAAGCTGCGTGTTAAGCCAGATTTTTTGTGTGTGCAATTTCCAAAATTTGCAAAAAACAAAATCTCCTCCAAACCTGACCAAAATTGGTGAGCAGCACCATCATCAAGCATCTTGATGAGCCAAGGAAGCTTCAGCAAGCAACCTAAGCCTATCCTCCTCTTTTTTTCCTTTTAGAGCCGTTCTTAGCCTTGCTTTCATCTGTTTGACCCTCATGTTGCAAACTTTGTTTCGGGTCCTATAGTGGTAGGCCATGTGCCTGATCATCTGGTTGTCCCTATTGGCCTTCTGCAACAGCTTCTCTAGGTGCAAATTGAATCTTTCAATCCAAACTCTCTATCACCCTCAATTTCCTTCTCAATTAGAGTCAAAGTGACCGGTGTCTCTTCCCTTTGCATTGCTAACTTACCCTTATCACCTTGTCTTTTTACCTTGAGAAGTTCCGCCTCCATGAGGGCCTGCTTATCACTCAACTACTTATTCTCTTGTTCCAGATATGTGATGACATACTTGGCTCTCTCCAAATTGTCCATGAATGTTTGGACTTGAGCATCCTTTTCCTGTATGATCATGTCCTTTATTGCTTCTTCATCCTGAGCCTCTAAGTCAATTGTTTCCATGCCATGATGAGTATAATGCTGCTCCGGCTCATCATGCTCTATCAAATCAAAGTCTCTCTCTTCCTCCTCATCACCAAAATTTTCCTTCGGCATCTTTTCTTTCCCTTTGTGCAGATGTTGCACTTGTTCCTGTTGTGTTGATGAAGAAGGAAAAGCCCCTTCCACACCCTGTGGAGCAAGCATTTTCCTATGAGTTGATGAAGAAGGCAAGGTCCCTTCCACATCGTGTGGAGAAAACACTTTCCTATCAGCTGCAAACAATTTCCTTGTGCCCCTCTGGTATGCCATGTAGGTCCTGAGCACCTCAGTAGCTCTAGTCTCTTTGGCCTTCTCATCTGTCTTCACCTTAGCACTGCTAGAAGGTCCTCCTGATTCTTGAGACACTATTGGAGGAATTTGAGGACCCCTAAAGATGTCATGAGAAATAAATGTCTCCCAAGAGATGTTGAGGAGGCTAAGATGATGAAGCACAATCATCTTGATGAAGGAATAATGATAAAGACTACTCATTTGTTGAGGGTATGGCTTTTTCTGCACAAAGTGGGCCATCTTCTCAATATTCCTAAACAAGAAATAAGGGAGGTTTAACATCCTCACGGTGGTAAAATGCATGAGAAGCCTAATGTGATAGGTGTACAGTCTGGAAAATATGCCCTCACAAGTGAAATATTTCATGATGGTTTTCATCATGGGGGCATACTTGTCTTCAAGAAATCTAAAAGGAAAAAGCCTTTTTGCCTCATTTCTATACCTGGGTTTGATATAAGCCTCATAATAGTGTTTATCCATGTCATGTGACTTGTACCACTTCTCCCCTACATTCGGAATCTTGGTTGCATCCGCGATAATGGAAGGTGAAACTGTAAATGTCACCCCAGCAAGAGTCACCTTGTTGTCCCGAAGATTGGCTACAAAAATCCTGGTGCTCTCAGGGTGGTGTTGAACTCTCTCTTCCTGCTCACAGAACTCATAGCACCCTAGATGTCTGAAACAAGTGACAGCCAACTGAGAGGCCTACAATTCTCTGAGGTTTGATGGCTCTTCTTTGATAATTCTTCCTCCCTTTTGTGGTTTTCTCTGATACCAAGGTTTATCTGTCGAATTGTCACTGCCAGTGTTTTCCTCCTCCTTGTAGTCTCTATCTTCTTTGTCCATGTTTGAAAATTTGAGGTTGTGCACTCCCAGAAAAGGGATGAAGGGAGTGAGCAAGAGTGATTTAGGAGTAAGGGAATGGGAGATGACCTTGTGAGGAATTTGGTGGGCTAGAAAAAGAAGGGGAGGGTATGAATCATGAAAATGAGGGAGAGGGGCTTGGGTCCTTTTTTGAAGTATAGCTTGTGGGATGAAGGAAAAGGGGGTATAGAATGTTATGGAGTGATATAGGGGAGAGTTTAAGGGCATTAGTAATAGATGGTGGGAGGAATAATAGGGGTTAGGGTTTTAGAAATAACTAGGGGAGAATATAGGGTTTTACATTGCCATGGCAAATTACCTTCAAACACTTCAATTGAAAATCAATGATGAGGTATAATGAGGGCACTTACTTGTTTGAGGGATGAGAGGGTGATTTTGGAATTTTTTATGAAGCTAGAGGTTTTTTTGGTCCTTGCTGCTCAACGCGTAGCACCTGCTACAGGCATGCAGTGCCCTCCTAAATGCGAAGCGTGGTGTTATTTTACACTGCCGAAAATACCCTACGCGTAGTGCTCAGATTGTACGCACAGTGCCACCACTTGAACACGCGACGCCACCTCCACTGCCTAAAACGTGCAGTGCCAAACTCCAGTATCGCAACACCACTTCTCCTTGGCCCAAAGCTCACTCAACTTCTCCTCTTTTCTTCACTTTTTAACTCCTTCTTTGCCAAATGAGAATGATGAACTTGAAAATGAAATGTGACACCTTATATAGGAGTAGATTTTGATTTTTCACTAGAAAAACCCACTTTCTAATGTTTCTTGACCTTTTTCAAAGCTCTGTTTTTAATGCTTTTTCTTCTTTGTTCCTTTTCAAGTGGATGATGCTCAATTTGAACTGATTTTGTAGTGTTTTTTTATCTTGTAGCGAGGAGAGATGCATTGGTGCAGCTGGGATCATTTATTACATAAAGTGACTTAAAATTACATAAGAAATATAAATTAACTCAAAATATTATGTTTTCACCTCAAAAACATGTTTTTTGAGGTGAAAATTACATTAGTTAAAAAGATAATTATATAGTGACTATGCCTTACTAGCCATCATTCTTGATTTATTTATCATCCTCATCCCCTTGTTGCCTTTTATTTACACCTTTAAATCATGCCCTTGACCTTGGAAATGAAACCCTAATACCTAATGAAAACATGCCCTATGACCTAATGAAAACATGATTGCATTTTGACCATGAAACCATGACAGAAGACAACCTGAAGATGGGTCAACAAGTATACTTTATGAAGGAGAAATTAGATTTGAGAAGAGAACCATCAGTGGATCAGTTTGACATGACCTAATGAAATGATGTAAAAAATTTAGTATGGGACCCCTAAAATGAAAATGCAAAGAGCAAATTTGTTCCCTGATGGAAGTATGCAGATACTGACACTAACATTGGCCTTATTGTGGATGGCATCTCCTTGGAGGTGTCAATAACACTATAGACCAAGTGCCTAGCTGATTGAGCCAATACGGTCAAACAAACAAAAGACTAAAACAAACAAACAAAAAACCCCCTTTTTTTTACAATTTTAAAGAAAAATGACTCAAAACAAACTAAAAATTTACTCACAACCGACTCTAAACTTTACTATAAACCAAATCAACCAAATTCGACACAAATCATTCAAGATTTATAGCCTTTAATTCGGGCCCCAAGCTCAGATGACAGTGTACTTGACATCTTGCTAGGAAAAGTAAACTAGTATATACAATGACGATGAAGCAACTTCAAGGAACAACATCAAAAGTAGTAGTGTTTCAAGAGCCTACCATTCACTGGTCCTCCTTAGCACTCTTGACCATCCATTTCCTTTAACAAAAATGCATTATGTCCTCGATAGGCTGAGATCTTATACGATCCTTTCCATAGATTGTCAAACTTACCATGCTTTCCTTTTTCTTCATTTCGTGTGTCCCATCGCAACACTACATATTCCAACTGAAACTTTTCTGCCTTGGTTTTACGATCATAAATTTTCTTTATCTTCTCTTGCAACCAGAAAGTGTTTTGGGAAACCTCTTCCCTTGTTTGCTAAAGGTGAATCATTTGATTAATTTTGTGTTGAATATCATCCTCTTCGCTATCGGCTTCATGTATGGGTGACCTCCTGGGATGTCCTGGTTACCGGGTGCAAGCCCCGGAAGTGATGATTGATGCTATGTGATTCGTTCTCCACATTTCACTAGTTTCAATCCCACTTCTTCACCCCTGTGAGCATCACCCGATGCAATGATTGCTAAGTGAACTATCAAAACATGAGAAATTAGTCAGTTACGACTACCTCTCATGGAAATGGTCATATGTGAATGACTTACTTAACGCAGTTGAATCCCAAAATGATATCTAATATAATGCATTGCGTAATCCCCCATACTTAAATTCAAAAAAAGAGTCAAGGGATCTCTAACTTGAATGGTTCATGAGGCACAATACTTGCTAAAGGTTTTGCAAATGGGGTAGCAAGCTAAGTGGGCTTGATTGTGGAAAAAACTCCACAGTTAAGCGCGCTTGAGCCAGAGGAGTTCTGGGATGGGTGACCTCCTGGGAAGTCCTGGTTACCGCGTGCAAGCCCCGGAAGTGATGATTGATGCTATGTGATTCGTTCTCCACATTTCACTAGTTTCAATCCCACTTCTTCACCCCTGTGAGCATCACCCGATGCAATGAGTGCTAAGTGAACTATTAAAAATCATGAGAAATTAGTCAGTTACAACTACCTCTCATGGAAATGGTCATACGTGAATGACTTACTTAACGCAGTTGAATCCCAAAATGATATCTAATATAGTGCACTGCGTAATCCCCCATACTTAAATTCAAAAAAAGAGTCAAGGGATCTCTAACTTGAATGGTTCATGAGGCACAATACTTGCTAAGGTTTTGCAAATGGGGTAGCAAGCTAAGTGGGCTTGATTGTGGGGAAAAACTCCACAGTTAAGCGCGCTTGAGCCAGAGGAGATCTGGGATGGGTGACCTCCTGGGAAGTCCTGGTTACCGGGTGCAAGCCCCGGAAGTGATGATTGATGCTATGTGATTCTTTCTCCACATTTCACTAGTTTCAATCCCACTTCTTCACCCCTGTGAGCATCACCCGATGCAATGAGTGCTAAGTGAACTATTCAAAAATCATGAGAAATTAGTCAGTTACGACTACCTCTCATGGAAATGGTCATACGTGAATGACTTACTTAACGCAGTTGAATCCTAAAATGATATCTAATTCATGTAATAGTATCATGACCAGGACTACAAGTGTTGTGGGAAATATCGTATCAGTACCATAAACCAACTCAAAAGGTGACATACCTGTTGATTTCTTGTTGCTCACTCTGTCGGCCCACAAGGCATTAACAAGCTTTCGATGCCAATTCTTCTTGTTTGCCTCCAACATTTTCTTGATAATGTTCACCAAGGATTTATTTGATGACTCAACCAACCCATTGCCCTAAGGGTAGTATGTCGTGGAGTGACCCAATGTAATATTGTACCTGTTGCAGAACTCGACCATCCTCTTTGACTTAAATTTTGTTGCATTATCTGTTATAATCTTGTGAGGGAAACCAAAACGAGACAAGATATTAGACTCTAAAAACTGGATAATTACCATGTCTGTGACTTGCCTTGTTGGAATGGCCTCAATCCACTTGGTGAAGTAATCGGTAGCTATCAAAATCCATTTGTGTTGTGCTGATGATGTAGGATGGATTTCTCCTATGAAATCAAGTCCCCATTGCTGGAAAGGTGCATTTACTTCAACTGGCTTCAGAGGAAGAGGAAGAAACTTCCTTTTTCCTTGAAAAATTTTGGCATTCATGGCAGCTCATAATTGTCTTATATAAATCTGAAAACAAAGTTGGCCAATAATATCATGCTCTCAACACTTTATTTTCCATTTTTTTTCCAAAACAAATCACTGCCACAATCACCTCTATGAAAATCATTCATCACCTGTTGAGCTTCATCTTCAACCATACAATTAAGAAGAACACTCCCGGATCTTTCCAATAGAGAGCACTATTTGAAATGCAGAATTTTGCAGAATTTAGTTTTAGTGATCTACCTTTACTTCTTGACATTCCAGGAGGTGGCGAAAGATGCTGAAGAACATAAACTATATCGGAATACCAAGGCGATTTGAGAAACATTTCTAATACTTGAATGAGTGAGCAACCATCTTCGTCATCTAACATTGTTGCAATGAGATTTATGTCTAGAGCATGCAAATTTGATTTAGCCATCAGTTTTTCCAAGCCTTGTCCTTTGATCAGTTTGGTAGGCTTAATCTCAAGATCATACTCCAACATTGCTGCTATCCACTTACCTCTTCTTCCCTTCATGAGAACATCCTTGACGGCTACGTTAGGAACATATGCTACGGTATGTGAATGTAGAATGTATACTCTGAAATCCTTCAATGCTTTTGTAAGAGCCAAAGCTTGTTTTTCAATGATATTGTAATGCAAGGCAGCATCTCTAATAGTCCTACTGAAAAAAGCAACAGGTTTCTCCACCTCATCCCTCTTTTGCATCAACACCGTAGCCATAGTGTACTCAAACGCAAATGAAAATATAATAAAATCATGAGTATAATTAGGACTGATCAAAACTAGGGTGGTGGTCAAAGAAAACTTCACCAAATTGAACACTTTCATGGCATCCTCAGTCCATTCCACAGTGTTGTCCTTTTTCAACATATTAGTTAATTCACGTAAATGCTCAGCAAAATTTGGTATAAATATATGTAAGAAATTCATCTTACCATTGAAATCTTGAATCTCCTTTTTGTTGTGTGGAAAGTCTGTTTGCTAGATTACCTCCACCCTTGAAGGATCAATGTGAATACCATCTTTAGAAATTTTATGAACAAGGAGTTTACCTTCTTCCATGGCAAAAATACTCTTTTTCGGGTTTAGAGAAATCCCGAACTTCCTACATTTCTAAAAAAAATCCTTAAAGGTGCAAATTCTTATCATTAGAACCAAAAAATACCGTCAAATCATCTAAATAGACTACCAAGAAAACATCCTTCTCATTAGCAAAAGTTATGTCCATCGCCCGTTGAAAAGTGGCTCCGGCATTCTTCAACCCAAATGGCATCTTGGCATACTGAAAAGTTCCCCATGGTGTTGTGAAGGCAGCTTTGTCTTGGTCTCTTTCATGCACCAAGATTTGATTATAGCCTGAGTAGCCATCTAGTAATGACATTCGTGATGCTCCAACTACTCTTTGCAGAATATGGTCCATCTTAGGAAGAGGGTAATTATATTTTAAGGACACTTTGTTGAGGTTCTGGAAATCTATGCACAACCTTATCTCTCCAGTCTTCTTTTGTACCAGGACCAAATTTGAAATCCAATCAGAAAATCTAATTGGAACAATGATGCTAGCTTTAAACAATCTATTTACCTCTTTCTCGATAGATGGCAGCAGCTTTGGATTGATTCTTCTCAACTTTTGTCTAAAAGGTTTTTGATCCGGCTTGATAGGAATAGTATGCTGAATGATATTCTTGTCATACACTTTCAAATCTGAATAATCCCATGTAAAAACATCAAAAAATCCAGAAAGTAACTTAACATACTTAGCCTTTGTTTCGGGAGACAATGCTTTTGATAACTTTACAAGCTTGGGATGGTCAGTTGTTCCAAGATTTACATCTTCAACTCCTTTGTCCGTAAGAACCAAGGTTTGTTTTCTCGCCACATCATCCTGATTAAAGAGCTCCTCTAAAGGTATGAGACATCTAAGAATAATATTATCCTTTAGTTGTAAAACCTCCATCTGATTTACCTCAGTATCTTGTTCATTAGATTCACAAACATCATCAATGAAAGTGTTCTTAAACTTTCCTTCATTCTGCAAAAAGGCATTAATTTCATTGTCATCCCAAAAAACTTGCCAATACCTCAAATTATTAGGAACAATAGGCCTATGTTTGACATGAATTTCAAATTTATTTCTAGAATTCATTGGAATCTTCAAATTTTTGGTTGTAGTGCTAAGTGAATCTGCAATGATGTTTTGACTCCAGGGTACCATTGTCAAGGTGTATTCCAGAAACATCTTCAAAATATCCAGAACTGCATTTTTGTAGGCTCTCATTTGCAGATGCTTTGTTTGATATTCTGATTTTACTTGTTTAATCACCAGCTCTGAATCACCATAAATTGAAATCCTTTTCGCGCCCAGTTTCTTCAAAAAATTTAGACCTGTAATCAACACCACATACTCTGCTTCATTATTATAGCAATCAAAAGCTAACTTGTAGGAACATACTCTAACATTACTTGGGACTTTGGTAGGATGGTAAGCAAGGCTTCGAATCCAAATTCCAATACCAGCACCGTTTTTACCCATAGCTCCATTGAATTCCATGCTCCAAAGTCCAGTTTCATCTTCTAGATGCTAGAATTTTGTTTCTTTCTCAACCTATCCTTCGTTGATTACTTCATTTTTCTACTCTTCATTGATCTTTTGCTACTGGGTAAGCTGCTCAGAAGAAATTGCTATTTTTTCTTCTTCTTGATTAAGAACTGCTCTAAAATTCTCGGAAATTTCTGGTACATATTCTAATTCTACAAGCTAAATATCTACATCATTCAATCCACTATCAGAGTACAAAACAAAAGACTCTAAATCACTTTGTACAGCATTTATTAGATGATTACAAGCTTCTCTTTACTAGTGATCATATACTTCATTTTCTTTTCCTGATACAACTTCCTCAATTGACCGAAAACAGGGATTGTAGCATAAGAGAATTCAAGTTGTAAAGTGCCTTTGAGTTTAGCTCCCCATGATCTAGATAAGAGCATACCAAATTGTGGTGGTATATCATCAACTACCACATCCATCAAGACATTTTTGGCTGGGATTTGATCTAAAGAAACCACCAAATCTTTGATGAGACCAATGCAACGAACTCTACCAGAATCACTATCCAGGCCCAACTTTTCCATAATGGCTTTGGGCATCAAATTATGGGAAGCTCCGGAATCTAACATGGCATTATGGAGAATATACTCATGCAATCTAAGACTCGGATAAAAGGGGGGGACTTCGCTTTCTTCAGGTTGACCTTCTATGATTAGACCAAAAATGAGTTCAGGATGATCATCCTCAACATTCACCATGTTAGAAAAAGGATCTATTTGCAAGATTCTACATACATGGTGTTTATAGTTGTTATTCTTAACAAGCTCAGCCAAAGGAATGGACACTTTTAATTTAGCAATTTCACATTCTAAATTAAAGGATGAAACTTTCTCTACCTCTTTGACACCAATGTCCCTCTTATCTGTTTTCTCTTTCGTTGCACTATCTTTTTGTTGATTGTTCTTTTCGTTTGCAGTGGCACTTGTTGATAGTACCTTCTTGGGATTTGGATCCACAAGCTCTTTTCCATTCTTCTGAGTGTTTGAGGAATCATTCTTTGATTGCACATCCTTTATTTTTTGAATGGGATTAACCAGTACATCTTTGCTCCTTGAAGAGTACTGCCTCTATTGTGCAGTCAAAGCATTCATATAACCACGCTGATAATCATCAGATTCAGCCTCCAAAACCACATCATTTGCTAAGATGTAATCCTCATCCCTTTGAATGTCTGGAACTTCTGCGTATTCTTCATCTTCGGTCAGAAATATGGGCATACCATTAGCAGTGAAAAAGTGATTTGTTTCAATTAACGGATCATCCTCATCTTCTTCTTCCATTACTTGAATATAATTCTATTGTAAGGGAGTTCTGATCTATTCTTGTTGTTGTGTTGGTTATTCTGGTGCTTTTTGCTCTCTCTGCTTGATTCGGAATTGTGGTCGTTGCTGTCCTCTAAAATTTGGATTCCGGATTTGAGGTTCAGGTCTATCTGTGATGGATAACCGGTCAACCATCCTTTCCACAGTTCGAATCAGTGTATCCATCTTCACATCTGAAGTAGATGCTTCTTCTTTCATGGTCACTCTTTTCTCGGATCTCATTTTTGCTCTTTTGGGCAACAAGTTTGCTTCTACGCTCACAGCATTCTTTTGCATGTCTTCTAGTGTTATAGGATCACGTTGCCACAACTAATATGCCATATCAGTATCGAAACCATCCGGAAACTTGAGCAAAGCCAATCCCTCCGGTGGTTTAATGTTTGCAGGAATAGCATTGTATAATGCATTAAACCTCACACAATAGTCTTGCACACTCTCACCAACATTTCTCTTGATGTTCCCATACTCGGAAAAAATCTGAAGTGGATTCTTCTTCACCTCCCATCGATCCAGGAATTGCCTATGGAGGATTGGTAAAGTGTTGATAAAAGCTACTGGTAAGGCTCTGAACCATTTCCGAACTTCACCTCCAAAGCTTTGTACAAACAAAATCATCATCACATCTTCAATTTCTACTTCATGGAGGTCAAAGAAATCATTCATTTTATCTACATGTTTCTAAGTTGTAATCATTTGAGTGGCATCAAAGAAAGGCATTTTGGTTTGATAATCGGCGGCCATGGCACCTAGATTCTGAGGTAAAACAAGGGGTGCATATCAGGCAGCCATAACTCGAGGTGGGGGAGGTGGATTTAAAGCAAGGATTGGGGTACTCAGTATATTCAAAGGGGAATTAAAAACCATTGGATTAGTATGAACTATCTGTAAAGATGAAAGTAGTGGGTAAGGAATTCTTTGAGTTACAGTAAATGTAAAGGAGCTATTTTGAAAATTAAAAGATGGCATATTTTTCACCCAAGTGTCTACGTTTGAAGAGAGGTTCTGCAACTAATCGAGAGCATGAATAAGTTGTGACCCTGATTTACTTTGTGTAAACAAGTCTTCAACAGGGTATTCAAGAGATATAGAGGAATCAACAACTATTTGATCAATCCAACTCAAATATATATAGCAAAATAGACTTTTCTCAAAATGAACATCAAACTCAATATCTTGCAGAGTGTCTAACCTTTCCGGAAGTGAATCAACACAAGGAATGAAAACTTCACTTGATTGTTCTTCTGCTACACTAAATTTCTCTTTAGATTTCTTAGATTTCCACCCAATTATATGAGGATCACTGACAATGGTTGGAGGATTCGAATCTGGATTGGACCTAGTGTACTTTTGTGAAACCAGTATGCTCAATTTTAAAATTTTACATATTGCTTTACAACTTTCCAATTCAGCCTAGTAAATTCTAAAACTCATCATCCACAAGCTTAAGAATTCAAATGAAAGATATTACTGGGGCAATTAATCTTTCGTTCTCCAGTATGGTCACCACTATGTTATCACCTGGATTGAACCTCAGGCTGAAGGAAGGAAATGCCAGGGTAACCACAAACCATGCTTAGCCAAGTAGCTAGTCCTACTAGACCGGGAGAGGGCTCTCTCCGCAAGGATCTCAACCAAGATGACTGGATCAAGAAAAGGATATTAGGATAGGTATAGTAGCACAAGGTTTGATTTGATTTTAAAGGGGTTTTGCTGGATCAAGAGGAGCTGGATAGTTAGGGCTAGGGAATTAGGTCAAAATTGCAAGGTGTTCAATGGGGCAAGGTATGCATAAGGTTTAGCACTCTAGGGCTTGATGGGTGAGGTTTTTTAAGACTGGTGAGAAGCTAGGAAGAGCATGTGATTACCATGGATCCTTCCTATACTGTAGAAAACATATAATGGTGAATACTTCCCCAAAGTAGAGCAGTGATGTTATGAATTCTGCTTATCAACTTGAAAACATTCACTTAGAAGCAATGAAATGATTAATGAAGTACACAAAACATATTAACATATGATCACAAGAGAAGAAACTGAACTAAACTCCATACCACATGGATCCCAAAGAAATAGTTGCAATTTTTATTAACCTCCTGCTAAACATATACAAAATGATGTACCATCAAGGCATAAGCATCCAGTTGAGTCCAACCCTTTACAATGAGAAATAAGAAAATATATAGCATTGTTTCAACCTCCTCCCATCCTCAGGGGTCGAATCCCTAAGATGAGGAGCTAATCTAACCAACACTGAACAAGAAACTGGAATTTAGGCATCCTAACAATTTGCCTCTAAAAGTGAGAAAATTGATTCATTTGTGCTCAAATTGAATTTTAATCTAATGAATCTACCCTCTACTACTAATTATCCATCATATTTACAAGCCAAGTCATTATTTACATCAATGAACATACTCCATGAGAGAAAATCCATGAACACAGTCAAAACATAGAAAAATAGCCATCATGTGCAAAATTTGTCCTACACGCAGTGCCACTGGTCCAACAAGCAGTGCCACTTTCAAGTCCCTTTTGGAGGCCATCCCGGCATCCAAATTGAGCTCATGATAGTGCATTAGAAATATCTTCAAGTCTACTTTCCAAAACACCTGCAATTTCTTCATTTGAAGCTCATTTGACCCCTCAAAAGTTTATTCTCCAAAGACTACTTCTGTGTGTCCAAAAAGTGGCAGAAAGGTCATTTTTAGGGTGTTTTTTAACCTTTTGGCGGACCAATTCTGCCCCAAAAACTTAGCAAATCCATAGGGTGCATGTACTCATCGCTTTGAATCCAAAAATACAAGTCGTTTTTCCATTGGGTGCCCCTAGGAAAAGCGCAACGCCACCAGCGCTGCACGTTGAAACAGATTTTTTGTGTGTGCAATTTCCAAAATTTGCAAAAAACAAAATCTCCTCCAAATCTAACCAAAATTGGTGAGCAGCACCATCATCAAGCATCTTGATGAGCCAAGGAAGCTTCAGCAAGAAACCTAAGCCTATCCTCCTCTTTTTTTCCTTTTAGAGCCCGTCGTAGCCTTGCTTTCATCTGTTTGACCCTCATATTGCAAATTTTGTTTCAGGTCCTGTAGTGGTATTCCATGTACTTGATCATATGGTTGTCCCTATTGGCCTTCTGTAACAGCTACTCTACGTGAAAATTGACTCTTTCAAGCCAAGTCTCTCTATCACCCTCAATTTCCTTCTCAATTGGAGTCAAAGTGACCGGTGCCTCTTCCCTTTGCATTGCTAACTTACCCCTGTCACCTTGCCTTTTTACCTTGAGAAGTTCCAGCTCCATGAGGACCTGCTTATAACTCAGTTGTTTGTTCTCTTGTTCAAGATATGTGATGACATACTTGGCTCTCTCGAAATTGTCCATCAATGCTTGGACTTGAGGTCCTTTTCCTATATGATGATGTCCTTTATTATTTCTTCATCCTGAGCCTCTAAGTCAATTGTTTCCATGCCATAATGAGTATAACGCTGCTCCGACTTATCATGCTCTGTCAAATCAAAGTCTCTCTCTTCCTCCTCATCACCAAAACTTTCCTCTGGCATCTTTTCTTTCCCTTTGTGCAGATGTTGCACCTGTTCCTGCTGTGTTGATGAAAAAGCCAAAGCCCCTTCCACACCCTCTGGAGCAAGAATTTTCCTATGATTTGATGAAGAAAGCAAGGTCCCTTCCACATCCTGTGGAGCAAACACTTGCCTATCAGCTGCAAACAATTTCTTTGTCCCCTTGTGGTATGTCATGTAGGTCTCGGTCACAGTAATAGATCTAGTCTCTTTGGCCTTCTCATCTGTCTTCACCTGAGCACTGCTAGAAGGTCCTCCTGATTCTTGAGACACTGTTGGAGGAATTTGAGGACCCCTGAAAATGTCATGAGCAATAAATGTCTCCCAAGAGATGTTGAGGAGGCTAATATGATGAAGCACAATCATCTTGATCAGGAAATAATGATAAATACTAATCATTTGTTGAGGGTATGGCTTTTTCTGCACAAAGTGGGCCATCTTCTCAATATTCCTGAACAAGAAATAAAGGAGGTTTAACATCCTCACTGTGGTAAAATGCATGAGAAGCTTGATGTGATAGGTGTACAGTCTGGAAAATCTGCCATCACAAGTGAAATATTTCACGATGATTTTCATCATGGGGGCATACTTGTCTTCAATAAATCTAAAAGGAAAAAGCCTTTTTGCCTCATTTCTGTATTTGGGTTTGATATAAGGCACATAATAGTGTTCATCCAGGTCTTGTGCCTTGTACCACTTCTCCCCTACATTTGGAATCCTGGTTGCATCCGCAATAATGGAAGGTGAAACTGTAAATGTCACCCCAGCAAGAGTCACCTTGTTTTCCCAAAGATTGGCTACAAAAAGCCTGGTAAGCTAAGGGTGGTGTTGAACTCTCTCTACCTACTCACAGAACTCATAGCACCCTAGATATCTAAAACAAGTGACAGCCAACTGAGAGGCCTGCAATTATCTGAGGTTTGATGGCTCTTCTCTAATAATTTCGCCTCCCTTGTGTAGTTTTCTCTGATGCCAAGGTTTATCTGTCGAACTGTCACTGCCAGTGTTTTCCTCCTCCTCATAGTCTTTGTCTTCTTTGTCCATGTTTGCAAATTTGACATTGTGCACTCCTAGAAAAGGGATGAAGGGAGTGAGCAAGATTGATTTAGGAGTAAGGGAATGGGAGATGACCTTGTGAGGTATTTGGTGGGCTAGAAAATGAAGTTGGGGGTATGAATCATGAAAATGAGGGAGAGGGGCTTGGGTCCTTTTTTGAAGTATAACTTGTGGGATGAAGGACAAGGGGGTATAGAATGTTATGGAGTGATATAGGGGAGAGTTTCAGGGCTTTAGTAATAAACAGTGGGAGGAATAATAGGGGTTAGGGTTTTAGGCATAACTAGGGGAGAATCTAGGGTTTTACATTACCATGGTAAATTACCTTCAAACACTTCAATTGCAAATCAATGATGAGGTATAGTGGGCACACGCACTTGTTTGAGGGATGAGAGGGTGATTTTGGAAGTTTTTATGAAGCTGGAGGCTTTTTTGGTCCTTATTGCTCAACGCGCAGCGCCTGCTATAGGTGTGCAGTGCCCTCCTGAACACGTAGCGCAGTGTTATTTTCACTGCCAGAAACGCCCTACGCACAATGCTCAGCTTGTACACACAGCACCACCCCCTGAACGCGCAGTGCCACCTCCACTACCTGAAACGCGCAATGCCAAACTCCAGAAGCGCAGCGCCACTTCTCCTTGGCCCAAAACTCACTCGACTTCTCCTCTTTTCTTCACTTTTTGACTCCTTTGCCAAATGAAAATGATGAACTTGAAAATGAAATGTGACACCTTATACAAGAGTAGATTTTGATTTTTCACTAGAAAAACCCACTTTCTAATGTTTCTTGACCTTTTTCTAATCTATGTTTTTAATGCCTTTTCTTCTTTGTTCCTTTTTAGGTGGATGATGCTCAATTTGAACTTATTTTTGTAGTTTTTCTTTATCTTGTAACGAGGAAAGATGCATTGGTGCAGCCAAGATCATTTATTACATAAAGTGACTAAAAATTACATAAGAAATATAAATTAACTCAGAATACTCTGTTTTCACCTCAAAAACATGTTTTTTGAGGTGAAAATTACATTAGTTAAAAAGATTATTATATACTGACCATGACTTACTAGCCATCATTCTTGATTTATTTATCATCCTCATCCCCTTTCTGCCTTTTATTTACACACCTTGGAAATGAAACCCTAAGACCTATTGAAAACATGATTGCATTTTGACCATGAAACCATGATTGAAGACAATCTGAAGATGGGTCAGCGAGTACACTTTATGAGGGAGAAATTATATTTTCTGAAGAGAAGACAACCATCAGTGGATCAGTTTGACATGACCTAATGAAATGATGTAAAAATTTCAGTATGGGACCCTTAAATTGAAAATGCAAAGCGCAAATTTGATCCTTGATGGAAGTATGCAGATACTGACACTAACATGTTATTTGATTGATCTTACTCCCTCTTTGTCTTTTCAGGGTGCATTGTGTTCATCTGACAGCCTGCTCATCATAAGATTTGTCCACCCAAAGATGTCATAGAAATTTGTCCTTTGTTGTACCATATACGGTGGTATGAGAACAACTGGATTCTCGAAATCTTCTTCTACAATATACAACGAAGGAGTGCATAAATGGCTCACTAAAGCCATACTTCCTAATTTCAGCCTTCATAATGATCCAGATTTCAGCCTTCATAATGTTTCAAATTTTGATTTATTCATAAAGTAATGTGAATTTTAGATGTGCGCTTTTCATTTACCATACTGTCTAACCAACAAAAATTTCTGCAATGTATTTCAGGCAATAAATATATCTGAGTAAGCAACAGTTCATATCCATGGATCCACTCAAAAGTCTTCATATAGAGACCTCATAAGATGACTATGTCCAAATTAATTGCATCTCCATCTTATCAAACCTTTTAATCTTAGATCCCTTCATCGTGACCCCTCAAGAAAAATCTCCCTCTTACTTTGATAAATGAGAGGGTTATGCATTTCGCACTAGGCCATGACTGCATCAATCTACAGATTTATGGAGACTCAAAAATCATTATAAATTGGTTCAATAACATCACTTCTTGCCATGCACACACTCTTAGAAATATTTTGGATGAAGTGGTCATATTTAAATCTCAGTTTAACTCCATCTCATGTCATCACATTTACAGGGAACATAACAAAAGCGTTGATAGGCTTTCCAAGGAGGCCACGCTACTACCCAGAGGCCAGTGGATGCTTCAGGAGCAGAGGGGTATAGCCCAGTACCAATAATACCACAGGCCTTATATTGATCAGGCATATCATAGGGCAGATAGGCCCTAAATATTTTTGGGACATATCCAGACATAATTTTATTCATTTTATATATCATAGTATGCTTTTATTTTTAGACTATCTATTATGCTATCGCCCTGCGTGGTGAATCTATATTGTAGATATCTTAGTTATGGTTTTCTATTTCAGACATTATCATGCTATCGCCCTGCATGGTGAATATGTTTATTACTCAGCACCATTTTTTAAATGGACATGGATGTATATATTTTTGACTTGTATACACTGATATGGCTAAGGGCCAAATGCTGCATATGCTACCAAGCATCTACTATATGTAATTTTTCAAAAATAATGAAAGATTACAATTTCCTTTGGAAAAAAAATGAGAGGGTTATCATCTGTAGGACAAATGTCATCAATAGTTGAATCATAGCTCCCTCATACTCAAATTGTATTCATAGGTCTGTCTTCAACTTGCTATTAGTCCAAATATTTTATAGTAGAGCCTTGCTATGTTTAATTTCCTAAGCTTCTCGTATGGGCTTCAAGGAAGCTCCAAACCAAAGAGGAACTTTCTGAAGAATCGACAAGGTTCTTCTTTAATTAGGAGAAGACATCTTTCTTGAGATGATTTCAACAAAGGCCATTCTTTTCCTAGCTGATCTTCGAGAATAAAAGCTTCAAAAGATGCATTTGACTGGTTTATAGCTTGATTGTGAAAAATCCTGTAACACAGGCATCAACATATCGGGCCTACAACATATCACCACCGCTACTAGACTTGTAGCGGTATCATACAAAATGGTGGGCTGACAATAGAGAATAAATGATGTTGTGTTGCATGTACAGGGATGTCATTCATAGACATTGTCATTGATATTGTATCTTTACTGAACAAGATACTATCCTTGATAGCTACAGATCTTCATACTTCCAATATGACCCCATCATTACTCAATATACAAATATGGTCCATACAAGCATTGTTTTGTTAACAAGGCTTCTTAGTTTTATTCCAGAGATAATAGTAATACATGTCCAGCAGTAACTAATCTCAACATTTCCTTATACATATTCATCAACAAAAACAAGTTATGTCCTTGATCTGAATGTTTCCTCTAACAAGTTCATCACAACATTCAGCCGATGATGTGTATTAGTGATACAACTTAACAACAAGAGCAGAATCCTTTTCTACTTATTAATGATTCCATGACAACTTCTACACAGTCAATTTTCAACTTGAATCTTAGACATATCTTCATAAAACTGTCCTAATTCAGTTGTCACTTATATGATTTCAAAATGACTTTCCATCAAGCTGATACCTTTACTCTTGGAGATGTTCCATTCTTAGCTTTGAATGATTTCAATAATTCAAGAGAGAGAAGGTCAAGTAGATTTGACAACCAAGAGCCACATTTCACAATATGATAAGGCATTTGACTTTCAAGAAAATGATATTATAATTTGATATCAAGGTCAGAGATAGGATAAGGTTTTCAAGGCATCGAATATGAGATGTAATAGGATTCCTTACATTTCTGTGTGCTTCGAATTCAATCTTCAAATCTAAACCTCTTAGCACAAAATATGGTTTCCTTACTTACCAACAAGAAAACTTAATAGGTTAGGCTTTTAAGCATAGCCTAGAATTCTTGTGGGGAAGTTAATTGTTGATTTCAATGAGCCGAGATACCTTCAAGAAGAGCATCAATCAAACGTTGCTAGGATTACATCATCATTAGAGATCAAGATTCTTAAATCAAGTTCAGAGCAAGGTCACTAGAAACCTTAGAGTTGGTATTAAGAAGAAAGGACGTATTGCCTTGAGATATCAAGTGATCAATACATCTCCCATAATACCTTCACAGACCTGACGGAATATGTCGATAACATGTATATACATATATCCCAAAAAAAAATTGATGCAAAAGTTAGAGCAATACAATCATTGATTATCTAATATTGCTCCTTGATCTGAAAAATTTCCCAGAATTATGCCGCATAGGATAATCAAGGTTGATCCTTATATTCAGAATTGTCAGCAAACTCTCAGCAAAGATCTAGTACTCATGCTCAAACTGGGTTGTCTTCAATATACCCTTTAACAACTCTACTTTAAATGCTTAGTGATATGTAATGAAACAAAAAGGAATGAGATGGATTTGAAACCACAGGGATCTGAGAATCTCAAAGAGAAATTATTCTTTTAAGAATGATACAAGTCTCTAAAATGAGGATTGTAATACTTCAATCAAGCATCTACAGAGGTTCGGCCCTATCGCCAAGGATCATAGAAGATTTCAATCTTTAAGTATATCCTCCTATATGCTTATACAGTCTCAAGCTAGGACTATTAAATAATCCTCCGAAAATATCTTGCCATTACTCAAAACATACCTTATGAATACAGGAACATACCTTGATGACTTCCAACCTTTCCCCGTGATTTTTGAGTAGCTCTTGGATTAGTATCCATGATCTTTAAGAGAATGTCACATATTTGTTATTCTTGAACTTAGAGTTATCTCAGAGAGCTAAAGGTTTAATCAATGAAATTCCTCAGAAGCTTCTTGGTGATTGCAATCTCTTATACTTGGGCGTGTCCTCACCTGAGCTCTGATACCATGTTAATTTTAAGTTAACATGTTCTTTGCTTAGGTTAGTTACTTCATACATCCATTTTCCCATTAATCCATCAACAATAGTACAATAACTAATGAAAAAACATAAGAGATAAATGTTGAAGACAAGCCAAGGCATAAGAACACAAGAATATGGTTCAAGCCAAGGAAAATCCCCAAGATGGGGAAAACCCTTGATCGAATCTTCCTATTATTAATCATCAACTATTCAAAAAAGAGAGATATAGAGAACAATGATTTAAAATCAATACCGACTTTCCAAATGGAAAATCTGACATCAAAGCACTTAAACATGAATATGACTTAATGAAGCTGCAATTCTGGCACCAAGGGCTGGAGATTTCTATACTGCAATTCTGAATATTGGTTAAGGCACAAACACAGTTAGCTCCAGGTGTTGATGGTAATCTTGGTCACTGGTTAGGGCTGTTAGCTTCAGTCCTCATTCTCATTTCCCTCAATTACTGTGATTATCCATAGAAGACACCCAATCACTGATTTAGAGCTTGGTAGCCCCTCCTCAACGAATCTTGAAACAGTTCCAAACTACATGGAAGAATTATGACCTGTCTGCACTCAAGCCTGAGCATATGCATCCTAGAGAGGACTTATACATGCCTTCATACCCACTGAATAGTCTTAGCAACAAGATATTGTAGCAGCTCTATTCCTGCGGCCTGTAACAAAGATAAACCTCACCAAATAGCATACAAAAACATCCAACATGTATTCCTCCGACAACGGCTATATTCAATAGGAAATCTTTACCCAAAATTAAGTGAAACGTTGCCTAGACAGACCTCCTATCCTCCATGTATGGATCCACATACTTGTGGCTCTTTCTCCCAAGAAAACTATAGAATGCAATTGTTAATAGTTTATTTCGCCGTATAAACTGATTTTTTTCTTAGTGGCATATATTCTTCTACCTATCTCCTTTCTTTACGTGTCAGTGATATCCATCCATGATGAGTATTCCTGCTAACCCTGCACATTTCTCTTGTACAAGGATTGGTGCCATTGTCAAGAGTGTTCACATAAATGACATAAGTTGGAAATGTAGGTGCAAACATAGAGAAGAATGTGGGTGCCTAATAAATAGGGACTGGGTGCTTAATAAGCATGAAGTGAGATTTTGAGCCCCATGTTTCACCAAATCAATTTTAGACTTTAGGAGTGCCAGAGAAAATAGTGAATAGATAAGGTGTTAGTGTGGACCTCTCAAGTTACAATGAGAACGGAGGTGCTTGAACATGGTGTTAAGCTTTCAACCCTAACCTTTTCCAACTCAAATACTTAAATTTTCTTTTGTGTCATTCCCAAAGGAAGCTATTACCTTCCTGTCACAATGAAAATCGAAATTTTGAGTGGAAAATTTAAAAGATTAAGCCCTAACTAGTTGTCAAATAAATCCATGTCCTAAAGATTATTTATTTCTCAGTTGTTTAAGAATTTTTATAATGTAGATCCAGTGTGCACAGTACAGGTTTTGGATTCATATATGAGATGATTTTATGAATTTCTAAACTGATTGTAGAGATTCAATGGTATATTTTGTACTATGCTGAAATTCTGGAAATTCTTTTTCCAGCTTATTCCAAAGAAGGGTGGAACACCCAAAAAATATGAAGTTGTTTTTATCGCCCCAATAGGTGATGAATTCAAGACAAAAAAGGCAATTAAGCGGTACCTGAAGAAAAATCCAGGAGGGTCATCTATCTCTGAATTTGATTGGAGCACGGGTAAAGTTTGTTATTTTATTGGTTTTTCCTGATCTGAACTATGTTTGGAGCACATGTAAAGTTTGTTATTTTATTGGTTTTTCCTTATATGAACTTATGTTCTTACATGTCTTTGTTTTTTTTGTCGTTTGAAATCCATACCCTTTTTTTGAGGATATTGGCATGTATCTTTTAGAAAATATAATTTGACATTTTCTTTGTACCATAGGTGAGGTAACACCAACAAGGAGATCTTCAAGGATAAGTGAAAAAATAAAGGAATCACCAGTCAAAACACTAGAAAGTGAATTGAAGAAAAAACCAAAGAGATCCAGAAAATCAAAAGGAGATTCAGAAGATGCGGAGAAACAAGAATCACAAGTAGAAGCTGGTAAGGAAGAGGAAATGCATGATAACCATCACGGGGAAAATATGGTTGAAACAGGGGAAGATGTTGATCACAAAAAGGAAGAAGAAGGGAAGGGAAAAGATAATCTTGAAAAGAAGAAGGAAGCAAAAGAAGAGAGTGATGACAAAAGGGAAATAGAAAACAAAGAAAAAATACATGGGTCCAAAATTGAAGAAATAAATAAAATGGATGAGAACGTAGAAGAGATGGCACCACAAGAGGCAGAAGGTGCCATAAAGAAATATCCAGTGCTATAGAATGAAGAAAAGCATAAGGATTTGGAGAGTAAGGGAGAGCCTCAGGAACCTAAGCAAGATTCAATTGATGTAACAAAGGAGAATGGTTTTAATGGTACAGGTACACTGGAGAACTGTGCCCAGGTCAAACATGCAGAGCCAGTGAAGGAAGCACATGACCCGAGGGAAAAAGTACTTGAAGTTCAAGCAGGACAAATGGCAGACGAGATTGGTTCACTTTCCAACCACACTACAGTAAAGCAGACCCATAAGCCCCCACTTAATGCATCCAGCTGAACTTCTATGGTTTATAAATTTGTGCATTGTTGGAGGTTAGCTTCTTAATTTACACATTATTCATTGGGAGTTTTGCCCCAGGTTTAGAGTTTGAAGAGAGGAGGAAAACTCTAGGAGTGTTTCTTTAATATTGCAATGATAGACTACTACTATCCTACATATCATAGCGAAAATGGAACCTGGCTTTTGTTGCGACTCTTGCTATAGTTGCATAGTCACCGATTAGTTGCCATGGTTTTGGTTCTTTGACTTGCATTTCTTATCAATTTACCTTTTGTAAATTTAACTTATCTAGTTCCTTTTATAAATGTTCACTACAATTTTTAGCTTCTTGCATATGATTTTATCAATCTTTTCTTTATGATATAACAAATTATCCATGAATTGTTATGTAGCTATATTTAGTTCTCAATATTTTCAATTTATTAGTTTGGAAAATGGTTAGGTTTGGATGCTTTATAGTTCTTATTGCCTGTTATACATTCTCTGAAGCAAGGAGATGAAAAATGTTATTTCTCAGAGTCCATTATATTTGTAGCTTTGAAAGCCTAGAGGTGTTTGGGTGTACCCCCAATATTCTAATTTTCTTGTTCGAGATTTTGTTGATTTTAGCTTTTCAACCTAGACAAGGTCTCTATCTTGTTGTATCTCATGAAGCTTGAGACCTAAACAGAGAAGGATTCATGAGCAAATCTCAAATGTAACATCGATGCAGAATATGTTTGGGGTGAGTCTTTTTGGGAATTATGTGTTTCTAATACCTTCTTGATTATGGTTCATTTGTCTTTCTTATTCTACAAAGACATGCTTCATTATATTTGTTTTAGTATCAGTTTTAAGTTGTTGGATCGTTGTGTGGTCTAAAATGCGGATGCAAATTAGAGCTTAATTTAATGTCAACCCGGGAAGGTAAACTTAGAAGTGCTTATCTAAAATATATAGATCTAGAAAGATTCCTAATAACTAATCAAGCGTAGATCTAACAATTGTTTGAGATCTATGATTCTCTTACAAGAATACTTTCTACAAGATCTCTTCCAACATTAGAACATTTAAGAAAATTTGAAACCTGAAATCAAACAAAAACATAAAGTAAATTACAAACAAATAAGCATGCAAGTGAGGCCATGGGGGCCCTCCATAACTCCACCAGCACACCACT